>JAQGBW010000624.1:0-37264 GCA_034698625.1 Julus scanicus | reverse complement strand
GTCAATTGGAGCTGTTGTTATCTTGGTCAGGGTCCGCACTTGCACGTCCATCACTGTTTGTTGCACTTTCTATTTTTTCATCTATGTCCCTTGTTGTTTGTTGTTTTTGGTATATAACTTTTTTTTTTTGGAATTGCGGATTTTTCCCCAGATAGGGTCGTACCGTTACATCATATGGCCATCTAGATACTTCTTTAGTTTCGTAGCCCATATTTCCAATGTATTCTTTTATGTCCACTGACATGGTATCTGGGTGTAAATTGCCTATACATAAACGTTGGGTCGGACGACGATCCATCGGATTTTTAGGCCTAAGGCAACTATTTTCACGGTTGCCTATTGTCATTTTTTTAACTGGTCTTTCTATTGGCTTATGTATTAACGGAGTCTTTTTCACGTAATCAGCATATGATGCATAATTCTTTACCTTTTGTGTCTGGGTATCATTCATTACGTTTTCTTCCTGTTGGTCCGCTTCCGACGTTTCGTTTCTCGGTTTTGGTGTCATTATTGTTTCGAGTTTTTCGTTTATGTTCGTCAGGGATATTAAGATTTGGTCGCAGTCTTCTTGTTGGTTAGGTGGAGGACCACATTCTCATGGTGCACGTGCTGGCAGCATGTGCAGATTAACGGACATTTTTCAAACTTGTTTATTAATTTTAAAGAAATCTATTAGTTAAAAGTAAAAAACAACAATATCATGCACTTGCTGATCCATCAAGCTATTTTAAACAATTTTTATTTTTATTTAATCTTTTTTTGTTTAGCTGTGAGTGTCGTTGCAAATTTACCCATTGAAAGGGATAGGGGTTGTAATCCCCCTTAAGAGTAAAACTATAGGTATATACATAGAATTATGCACATGTACAATACGTGTCAGACACGAGCTGCTGTTACTTGGTTATCAAAGGAAATTATTCACTACCTGTACAGTTCAATTACATATTTAATATGAGAGAGCAAGAGTGAGTAAGTGACGCCATGTAAAATGTATATAAACCCTGTAATATACTATGTAATATACTTATGTAATATACTATTGTCATAATAGTAGTAGGAGATGGTCAGCAGTGATTCAAATAGGTCACATATGACTTACATATATAGCACGCTATGTATACATGTGCATTTAGCCCAAATATGCTAAGCCGAAATGGTATGGTCAATAAAGTAATATATAGAAAATATCCACCCTGATTTGCCAGTGAAAATGAGCGAAAAGTCTTGTGACTTCCTACGATTAAGTCCATGCATGGTATTTTCGGTCTCACCTCGGATTATGGCTTGAAAGCACGGTGTGTGTCCACTCCAGTGGTCATTCGAATCTCAAAGTGTACATCGAAGGCAATTACGGATCAATGAATTGCATGAAAACAAAACATTACCGTCGAGGAAGGGTAACCTAAAAAGGGGCGGTTTATTTCATGCCCTTTACACTTCCGCCCAATTGGCTGCGCTAATCTCCTAATTGTTCTAATAGGATTACGCACTGCCCAGCGACGCCAACGCCACTTCATGGCAAAGCAGTGATTCAGACATTTGCACTTGAAACCGATAAAACCGAAGATTTATAAGACTTTCCTTCCTGAGATGTCCTGGTCGTCTCAACAAAACGAGAAAAAAAAAAAAAAAAAAACTAGAATTCGTTATAATTGTAATCTCTTTCGGTGACCGAAACCGAGCAAAGTGCATGTAATCTGAAGGACCGGTCGGAATGACAACATCCTACAAAAAATGCTTTTTTTTGGTTTTGTTCTTTGTCATGTTTTGTGTCCCGAGCTTCTTGTTTCGGCTAATCGGTGAGCATAAAATTTCTGTCAAACTACGAGGAGAGTTTGTAATTACGATCGTAAAATTGGGCAAGGCCCGCGTAATCCAGCGATAAGATAAGATTCGTAAATGGAACCGGCTTATTGACGAACCCAGCGAAATTTTGAAATGGACAAAAAATGAATAAAAACATTAAATTGACCCTAAGTTTGACAACGAAAGCATCATACTATGCCTGTGTATACGGTGCATGGTTAACACGCTCAATGTTAACTATATATGTCAATTCGCCATGTTAAATTTGTATGATGCCTGAATAATGCCAGTTTTACACAAAAAGTATATGAATAATGTATGTAGTACTTGCATGGCAATGGACAGCGGTCAACCAAATTGCGTAGGAATTTTCCCTGAAATGCACTAGTAGTAGTATATCTTTCTTTCCATTAAATATTCCTTTTCCGAATCCCCTCACCACTTTCAGACAACTCGTATAAATTCAAGCCATCTTATTTGCGTAATTTAAAATCCCCACTTCCCCGTAATTCCTAGCCCACTGATTTTCACTGTATAAACGCATTATTTTTGCGAAAAAAAAATAATAATCAAAAGTAAATAGATAATACGGGTGTTATTACACGGGTGCAGCAGAAGAAGAAAAAAAAAACAGGGTTGGGTTGATCAAACCTAATTTTTTCCACCAAATACGCTGAGCGTTATTTTATTTTTTTTATTTTTATAAATTTCGCAAATATTCACGAAGATTGATCAACGTCGGCTGCGGCAAAGGCAAAAGGGGGATGAAATAATATCCCCCTGAGGTATTTTAGCATTTCGATTTGTGACTGGAATTGCAGCAGGGGTAAGAGGAAGGGTGAGGGGGAGCCCCTATTAAAAGGTGAAAATTTAATGGCCAATATCAGGAGGAAAGCTACGCATACTCCTAACCCGTTTACGTATGCAAAGTTTGGGAATAAGGGCATCGGGATCGATATAATGAAAGGACCGAAGGGGGCGCTGGTGAACGCGAGGGGGGTTGGCTATTATAACCAGTTATGTGAGCCAGACTTCTTTCAACTTAAGTAACTTTGCATAATCTGGGTGTATTTGAACATGTAGTTAGTCGCTCATGCCCCATCTAATAACCTCGTTTTTCGCCTATAGGAAAAAACGTCGATTTCGATAAGGCTTCATTCTTCGCTGCTAATTTTTACTCGCTCGTATTGCGCGTCCATTTACAAAAAGAGAAGCCTTCTTGATTCAAACGGTTAAGCGGCTAACCGGGTATTTTTTTTTATATATTTTTTTTTTAACCGCATTGAATTTGTGTTTTCCTATCGGAGAGATTTACAACACCCTGGCACCGCCTCTGCTGCCAAGATTTATTGTTCTTATCAAATGTTCACTGAAAAGATTAGTTTTTCTCCCCTCCTTCTCACGGACTTATAGGGGTCAGTCATTTGTGTCAATCTTGACCCCGACGTGTTCATCTGATACAATTAGCGTTTGTAAGGTTAATTTTTCGCCGCTAATTTCAGTGGTCAGTGTTGGACGTTTTTTTTTTTTGTTCGGTTAATCCATCCGCCATATTTAATCCTCTTGAATATCAAATTCAAAGCCGCCCAGCGCCAACTACATGCGTCAAGATGTAAAGATAAACTAAAGTATGCTTTTAAAAACGTTGTTCATTCAGTTGCCCTTTGACATTTAGGCTCCTGCTTTGTTCCCCCCATCAATGAAAAAGTGTTGGTAGATACAGTATAATATAGTAGCATTTTCCCAAAAATGATGGTGACCAAAGGAGGATAGTTGTTTCGCCTTGCTCTTGCAAAAAGCCCTAGGAGTTTTCCCCTGGAAATTTAAACTGGTAGGACTAGTTTAAAAAATGTATGAAACGTCTAATTAATTCGCACATTTTGTTTCGTTAGGTTATCGCTAATTCCTATAATTTCGTGAAAACAGCAGCTGAAAATCGCCAGCTAATTATATTATCTACGTATAGGCAGAAAAAATAGACAAATCTGGGTCAACAATCAACGAAATTTGTCGAAATTATTCGTTGTTAAGAGAGCAATTTCAAACGAAAATAGGCTAATTATACAAGAATAATAATAACAATTCGAATTTCTCACCTGGTCTGTTATTTTAATGTCTGGTCAGCAATAACTGACATTAAGAAGCGTGCAGTAAGTGCATTAATAATATTAATAATATTAATAATGCAAAAAAATAAATCTCATATCAAAATAAAAAAAAGATAATTTCTCACAGCTATATTATTACATAGGTGAAAAAAGCGATTTTAGGTTTCTTACACGAATCAGTATTTGCCCTCGCAGCAGGTCGACAAATTTCTTACTTTTGTGTACTCGTCTTAATTAGCTTTTTTTACCATTTTTACCTATCAGACGCACATTTTAAACAACTTACTTGGTTTTATTTGATCATTATCTGTATAAATAGATTCTGCCAGTACTGGAGATTAGCTAGAGAGACGTTATAGTGGCAAAACATTGATTTCTCTCTATCGGATAGCCAATTGAAAATCCTATCTTAATTCATCTCATGCAGTTTTTGAATTTGAATAAATATTGTTAATGCTTAACTTGAAAATTTATATCATAAATAAACAAACCAAATGTGTACCCCTACTTAACCAACTCAAGTTTTTTTTTCTTTTTCGTTTTATTGATTTCATCATGCATGGCTTAAGTCTGCTTTTCATTTGTGACAACAGAAAACCCCATCCGACGATTTAAGTAGTATCCGAAATCATTAATTTTTAACTGTTAAGTTGCGTCAAATTTAATCAAAAATTTTCAGCCGGTCATTTGGAGTGACACTTCATTATTTTTTGCATACAACACTGACAAACACGATTTAAGTCAATGAAAACATCAAGTTGGCTTGGGCCAATTTGGTGAAGTCATGAAAGCGTTAAGGGGCGCTGATGTTTGAAGAGCCAATTAGTGAGGGGATGACAGTCACTGCCTAATAAGCAGTAAAGGAGGGAATATTTTTTGCCAAAAAAAAGGACCACTGTGTTATATATTTTTGGCAAAATTTTAAGCGGTATTCAATTCATGAGTTGTCTACACATAGGCATTAGTTACAAATTTATTACATCCGCCGCCATTAACGCATCACAGGCTAATTAAAGGTCTAATGACGATTGCCGAAAAATTAGCCCTAACGAAGTAATTAGCGGTAGAGGATCACTCATTATTATTATTATCATTATTATTTTTTTTTTAAATATCTTGTCTGGTCCTTTGTTAAGTGACCTAAACAAGATAGATTATGCATTTAATCCTTACTTGGAAAACAATTATACATAGGCGAATGCAATCAGTTAACTCCGCCATTTTACATAAATTTATAAAGGCTAAAAATCAGCATTCCATACAATTATTTTGATTAAGTTGTATTTTAAAAACTGAAAAATTTGTTTAGATAAATCTTAATTTTTTATTTTATTGATCAATCACATTTTGGTTTTTAGCAATGCATCGCACACAATACCGAAATACCAAATAAATAAGCGGTTCGTTAGTTGCTGTTGTTTGTAGTTTGACATGATTAGTAATGAACGCTTTAACCTGTAATGTATATATACTGCAACATAATAAAAGTGTTTCGAGGCTTAGTTTTAATCCAATCGCTAATTTTTGCCCGATTAATAGCGTATAAAAAGGACATATATCCAAGCCGAGCATTTATGTATAGCTCTTAATTACACGATTGTCGAGTAAATTTAATTGAATCCAACTGCAGCAGGAATCCGGCGGCCATTTAAAGATCAATTTGTTCAACTTTTTATTGCCGCTGCGTGTAAAAATGCAATAAATTGCTGCTAATTTCACATTTTGAGCACGTTTTCCTGCCAGCGACATCAAAACGAGCTGCTTTTTTCTCTCTCTGTAATGCACGACATCATCGAAATTGCCATTTTAGGTGAAATAATACGAGATTTATCGAATTAAACTGGCAATTAAAGTATAGGATCAAAACATGGCATCGTACAACGCTTTTTTTTTCTGTCGAAAGAACGAGAGAAAGAAATCATACAGGCCATAAATTATTACTATATAGAGAAAAATTGGAGGGGTTTTACACGTGTTTTGATGCGATAACGGCCAAATGAAGTCGTCAGGGTGACCCTGTTGTATACTATAAAGACGATTTTCAAAATTGATCGGGCTTAAAGAGTAAATATCTCGAAAACTTCTTAAGATAAAACGCGGTACTTTTGTCCTGCTTTGTCGAATAGAACAAAGTTGGGTTTTATCCAAAAAGATTACTTTGTTAAGACCAAAAATTGGCTTTTCCCGACATGATCTCTGAACCTATTTTTGATAAAACATCCTCCGACTTAGAGATAAGAGCATGCACATTATGATATGTTTTTAAATTCAATACAGTAAAAGTATCCATCATTTAGATTTATTGGATTAACAAACAAAAAAACTACATTAACCAAAGAAATTCTGGATAAACACCACGAAACGTGTATTTGAAAAACAACAAGAATTTTAAATTACTTTGCACGGATTAATACACAAGCATGCTTCCTTATTTTTCGCACTTGGAATTGGAACCCCGCGTATACCGTGCTGTGTATATACGATGAACGATTGACGAGTTAAAGGCAAAAAAACGCGTAATTAGGGGGGGCTACCGTCTGCTTGCCAGGCCGATAAAATCGACATTTTTACGACATGAAATCGGATTACATTGAAATATATGCCACCGCCATTATTAAAATTGGCTATGCTTAATGACTCTCGTAAGACCAATAACAATCGCTGATTAAAAACGAGCCTGCTTTCGCAGAATTAGGACAGTGGGGGTCTGTGACAGGCCTATGTGGAAACACAATATGATGAGCATTTCCATTAAAAAATCTACATAATAATTTCGGAGCTTATTTTATAATAAATGGTAATGCATTTAAAACAAAGCGCAATGATAGTATGCCTATAGGGTCTGTAATAAGCGCTATATTTCTCGTGAAAAACGAGCTAGAGTATGTGTATTAGATTTTTGGGCAAATGAATTTTGCTCGCAATGTACTAAAAAAAAGATTTACTTTTTAAAATAATAAGACCTCGATTGCATCGTGTGTAAAGTTATACGGCGAACAAATGCACTGCATATATACCTATGTTTGTCGCTACAGGCTTTCGTTTAAAGTGTAAATGTAAACTAATATACGTAGGACCGTATGATGAAAACTGCATTATATACATTTCATGAAATGGTATGTGAAATAAAAGATGGAGTTTTGGCAATGCTCTAGGGTAGCTCTGAGGAAACTTTACATTTTACGAAGCAATATGACGGTTCGTTGACCAGCAGGTGACGCTAGCGTCTGCGTGGTTGACCCCTGTGTAGCTAGCCTAATGGTTGGCGCGCCGTAACAATGAAAAGGCCATCGTAACTTAACAATGGCGATTGCTGAAAAAAAGCGTCGGCGATCTATTTATTAGGCGGCTCAATTTTAAATCGTTTTTCGGTCATTCAATCCTCGGCCAGAAAAGACGAAAAAAAGCTAAACAACAATAACAACGACAATGGGCTATTGTCCTATATGGGCGGCCCTCGTTTGGGGCCTCTTTTGTCCATCCCACTACTTGCGGGCCCACGTAACCGCCGACCACCCTCACAATTTGACCTCCGATTTGCACGATTCCAAAACCTAATGGGACGAGGTTATCAAAGTATCCGCCATATTTACTAACCATAGTTTAGAATAGAACGCGTTATTATGAAATGCTATTTAAATTCGAGCGTTTGTCGTCAGTGAGTACCATCAGTAACGATGAAACAAATCAGCTTAGCATGCTAACGTTTCCATCTTGTGTTGAACTTAAATTTAATTTACTAATAATGATTGGATCTTATGGATTTTTTCCTGTAAGTGACCATTTTATTTTTCTCTAACTTGAGGTTTTCACCTGGGCCCACCAACTTGGAAATTTAAAAAAAAAGAACAGGAGAAATTTTGACAAATCTTTCCCGGATGTGTTCACAAGCGCCGCCTGAAGGCTATTTCTCCAAGCAATTATTTCTGCTCATTTTTCACAATGGCTTCGTGTGAAGTCCTGGTCATTTTCTCGCTTTTAAAATCGTGTAATTTCGCGCATGCAAGTCTCGCCAGCCCATTGTTTGCAAAAATTTGCGGAAATGGGCTTTCAAACACCTTTTTTTAAAACTTTATATTTAGACAAAAGCGCTTATCTTCTGTATCTGCAAGCCTTGGTTTTTATGCGTTGCCCGGGTCAACTTTTAGGAAAACGTACAGTTTTCGACAGAAAAAAATTTTTTTTATAAAGATGGAGAGGAGGTCAGTAGGACCACCCGGCGCTTCCTGAGGCTAAATTTTATGAAGTTGGGCAGTTTCCGTAAGGGTTTTTAGTGTTGTAGTTGCGTGATATGCACCATAGATGGCGCTGGTGTTTTCACTGGCTCTAGATGCTGGCGATATTTGAGCATCACTTCCCACGCTGCTGTGTTTGCCTTGCTTCAGCCGACCCCATCCTATCCATCCCCAAGAGTCCCATCAGAGGGTCTGTTGACCGTTGGTCCTCTGTATGCATTTCGGCATTAGGTTAACACAAAAGAGTCAAGGGTGCGCGAAAAAATTTCCAAATGGGACAATAGGAGGAGCAGTAGGAAGTAAACAAATCCAATGTATTATTTGCTGTCAACGTGCAAATTCAAAAAAAAAATTGCTCTCTGCATTTTCGATGGCCAGCAATTAGCAGAGGAGACACGGTGGGGAGGGTGGGAGAATTTGGGAGCGTCCCAGCAGCCCCCTTTGGGACAATTCGTTATCAAATGACCTCAAAATGTCGCGCTTAACTCACGTACTGGCAGTCTGCCTATATGCATGATCAACAATACAGAAAGCCTTCGACTTAAGTCGCCCCATTTTTAAGTACTGTATAGGAAATCGCTATATACACTTTAATTTAAAAAAAAAAAAAAACTGACTAAGCTGCAATTTACTATCGCTATCTTTCTTATATTTAATCAAACATTTGATAAATTCGTCTACATAGTTATATTACAACATATATATACTCATCAGGCGACAATTCGAATTCGCATTCATTATGTTCTGCTTTATATTCAGTAAATACAGGAAAGCGTATTTGGCAAGTTCTAAGGCGCCATTTTGGGGCCAGTTTCCTTTTTACTGGGAGTTGATATTTGCTGAGGTGACGACCCCTAGTTTACTTTTCGGCGTAACTATAAGGGCTAGAGCTAAGCGATTTCCTAGTTTTACAACTAGCAGGAACAGTTTGCAAATAAAGATTTCATTACTAAAATCGAGATATTTGCGGAAGGTGGAAACCCAACACCAAGTACACAAAAACATAGCGTTCCAACCACCTTGAGCTTTCCTGGGAATCGCCAGCTTAAGAAGCAATTTGAATCAGTGATGTATAACTACACAAAACTAATTAATACGAAACTCGAAAATGAAAACAAAGCTCTGCTTCTGGATTTCAAAAACAAGTTTTCGAAAATAATAATTTTGCACTGGTCAAAGCCCACCATTAAAATGCAAAAAAAAAAAAAAAAAAAAAAAAAAAAAGATGGAACGGCATATGCTGAGCATACGAGATCATTATTGTTGTCCTTCTCCAAGTTCGATTAAATTACAGACCTACTTGTATGCACGCGCAAAGGATCAGTAACGAAAAACTTTCATTTCTATATTCCAAGGTTGAACTTGCAATTTAAAATGATATATGGATAAATTACCTGTAATGGCAAAAACGTTGAATGCGACAACTGCACCATTTTTCAACGTTTTAATCAGTTTATTTTCCTCCAAGGAGTAGGTATTTAACAAAGTAATGCATACAAAGAAATGTTATAATAAACGAGGTGTTACACCCAATTTCGACTGACGTAATTGTGTTTCAATGTTTACTTTATTTTTAATTACAGTATGATGGTGTGTGATGCATGGCACGGTTATGTATAACTATACCTACTACTATATAGAGCTAACGAGTCATTTACTAAAGACATTAGCACGTTAGTCCCTCGTTATGCCCCATCCAGCATGCTCTCAGCAATTACTTTTTGACAGTGCTACGATGCACGAGGTCCCAAAGTTCGATGTAATCGTCGATTATATGCTCATCAGAGATGGATTCACTCGTCATCATCCATTGATAAATTATTGTAAAACATGCATGCACGCTAATGGCTTAAACACGCAATTTTCTCATTACCATTAATAATTTCGCAAACGGTAATCCGAGTTGGTGCAACCATTTTAAATATATTACGATGGCATACGTCAACATGCTAAAGAGGCATCAAATGGATATTCGCACGTTAACGAACCATTAACCAAAGCAAAAAGGCACTGTGCTCAAAACCCTTCACCGTCAATCACACCGTTAATCGGAGATAAGTCCAGCTACAACTATACCTACTATAACATTAACACATCTTTGAGCCAATGCTAATGATCTATTAAGTAAACTGAAGCACGCAAACGGACAATTAACAAATACGTTCAAATTGTGAAGAAAAAAAAAAACTGCAAAATTCATGGATTTATACAACAAAATTTTTTAAAAAAAACATCAGTATTGCTTCAATACGTTGGTGCAACGATAATGTATCCGAAGGGGAGTATTCGTTATTGATTGCTAATTTCACTAATTAGGTATGTTCTGCAAACAGTGAATGGATTATTTAAACCAATCCCGAGCGCTGGAGGCATTGAACACAAGCCCTAATCTCTGTTTAAATAGTCAAGTGATGGTCAAAGTTTGGTGCAACTCTTTATGTAATAACGTTGAAATACCAAACCATTAAATCCGGAGTAGGTGCAAATATATAGGTGCCATATATCAATATTTGGTTCTGCGAATTTGACGATATTTTTGCATGCTACTACTGAACAATTCTGTCAGCAAGGTATCACATAACAAGCACTTCACATAACCAAGAAAAAGCCCTTGAAAAGAGGATGACCCACTTCAGAGATATGTTTAAGGTATAGTAGAAATTGTGTGTAGATTATTTGTAGCACTTTTTTTTTCGCAAAAATTAAACATCAAACTCACCTAACTGTGCGTTTCACGTTCGATATCCTTAAAAAACAGCCACAAACGTAATAACTAAAATCCACGACTATAAACTTTTGCGATCAGTAATAATCCAGCGTTGCAGAACACGCGAAATAATCATTAAAAAGCAAATACTAGTCAAGAACAACCATGATATTTATAAAACTTATTTTTCGCGATGTTCCGGGCTACGTCCCCATATCCTTCGGCCGTTATCGGCCGCTGGCCTCCGGTGGCGCCTCGCTGGGGATCGGCGTGCTCATGGCAAAGATGGCAGGGAAGCTCGGCTCGCAATCGGGCGGCGTTGAGGCCACCATTCGCCGCAGTGAAAAAAAAATCGCAGAAGCACCGTGCTGCGATGGAAAACTCTGCTCGGGCGGCGTTCGGGCCGCGATCCAAAGCGAAGGAAAACTAGAGAATTGTCGGGCTCTCGCGACGCCGGCCGAACAACAGCACGAACGAATAAACGAGCGACTGACGGTGGGTAGAGCGTGCGACGTGCGCGAACGGGCAATATCCGCGTGACGTAGCCAAGGAGCGGGCAGCCAATGAGAGGGAGCGCGACGTACAACTCGACGCGACGGAAGAAGGCTCTTTACATTTGCACTGACGGTGCAGTGCTGGGCGGATGTGCGGTACACTGTTCCAGAGCTTTAGGAACGAAATTGAGCGGTTAACCATTGCAGCGATGTGCTTGGCTCTGCCTTTGTAACACGAACATGCTTATGTGGATGAGGCAATCAGAAAAGTCCATGCAAATAAGCAGTTGACCGATTAACATCTGTCTACCATCTAACCGATAAACCAGGTTGGATTAAAAGTTAAACCATGTATGTTATGGTTCTAGGTAGCTATAATCATGTAGTAGTTAAGACATGAATTTTCAGCATGGACGCGCAATAGAAGCGAATGTGACTAAATGCCGAAGCTTTCAAGCACAAAGCCACACACCTAAAACTAAAAATACAGGCGTTGTGGTAGACATGTATAAAATATTCTGGTGGAGGTTCCTGAGTTAAAATTTTAACTATGAACACACTAATCCTAACATGTATCATGGCGCCGAAAGACATTTTTTTCCGATGACCCCGTGACTAGTTTGTTTTCCTCGTATATATTACGGCCAAAATAGGCCTCATTTTATCGCCGATCCACGCTAATGGCTGGGCACACACTCGGGGTCAAAGGTCGCCTCTTCCTTGCCAGCTGAATACAATGCCTTTGAACAAATACGTTTTTCTCGCAGCCATTGTTCCCTTTATTTCGGATGATTTACGAGACTCAATTGTCCCGTTGCGGATCCGTGTCCTGTTTTTTTTTTCTTTCTTCTACATCTTTGCTTTCAATTTCACTCGGAAAAGGTTAAGCGATTTGCACCCCCGGGACCCATGGCCTGGCCCGGCCCGTCTTATGATCCCTGTATGCTCAATGTTGTCCGGCGTCTGGCCAAGGCCAAATTCGAGAGAACCATAATAGCAACATCAGCTTAAATGAGTTTTTTATTTAATTTTAATACAAAAGGGCTGGCTCATCGGGGTCAATATGCTTTCTGGAGATGTAAATGTGTATCTCCTCTCAATAGTTTACTTGACATCGAAAACGTTTGACCACCTTGGTGAACCTTTTATATTGCAATGTCCACATAACATTTTTTTGATTTAACCCATTACTTTTAAAGGTTTTATACGAAATTTTGTTCACTTTCCTTTTCTTAAAAATTAAAAAAAAAAAAATTATTAATTATGAATATTTTTTATACATATTTTTATGCTTGGCAAGTAAATATTTCATACATATTATTAACTTTGTATTCATATATTATGATACATTCATTCTGCGAATATATGAATCTTTTTAAAATGAGGTTCATGTAGCATTTAAGTGCAGATACGTAGACTAAATTGATAAGGCTCTAATTATCCCTATAATTCCAATTAATAATTATCCTTCTTGGAATTTGGCCCACAATTTAATCCATGGCTTGACCACACCTTATATTTCAATTAGTGCAATTTACACATGTATGCATATATATAGTACAGTGAGTGTTGCGCACTTTAATGACATTCATGTGTAATATGTTCGATTGAAGCGCCGCGTGGTGACAACGGAATTTGATGACTCCTGGAGTTACTTGATGGTTTGATGTATATAGGTCCTAGAATGTGGTCAGCGCCATCCTGTTTCGTTTTACTTCGCTCGTTCGACACGCATCAATCGATGGGACGAAAGCAGAACGCATGAACGATGAACGACGACGGTTTGTTCACCCGATTAGCTGTGTGCTTCTGCAACCGTCGTTGATCGATTGCGTAATTTAAGCAAATAATACTCAAAAGTGTTTGCTAACAAATAAATTACAATTTGACAACGGAGATACACGACGAAGAGTTCGAAGACCTAAATAAAGTGATCGCCTACAGGGATGGACGAAAATCTCGTTCGACCTCTCGAGAGCCTCACTCATATGGTGGACATCCACCATCTTGGGTAACCCCATTCGCAAATTTGAATATTTGAAAAGGTCGTCGCTTTCCAAAAAAGCGAACATTAGTATCTCCTTGGTATCCTGCATGGTTACCTCAAACTTCTGCGACAGTTACAGGGGGAAAAACGACTTGCGAGCAACTCTCCTACTTTGTCCAAATGCCCTAATTTGAAGATCATACTTGGGGAAAATCCATACAGAGGCTGAAAAGACCCTCAACATTTTTCATTTTCCGAATTTTCCTATAAGGCACTCGAGGGTCTCTCCTGTCTATAGTATGCGTCTACCCTAAAGTGCGCTAATTACACGGTCCCCTTGCAGTCCTCGATCCTTTACTCCTACTTGAAAACCCTCGAAAAATCGTCCACCCACACGCAACATCGTTCTCGGTCCTCGATTGCTGTTTTTTCCCATCCCTTTAACTACACCAACAAAAAAAAGTTCTCCGTCGATTTTAAAGTGCAATTAAACTATTATCAACAAAGATGCACGCCGAATGAGTGACCTTTCCTCTATCAAAAGTGTGACTCATTCGCATAGAAAGTCTGCTATGCAAACTGAGGAAAGAACTTTGTTCCAAATGAAGATCCAATGAAAAAGTGTCAGGCAAAGAATATTTTTCCTCTTCGCAATATGTATGTTTTAAAAAATGTGGCATGATGCTATAATAGAACATAAAACCGAACTTGAACAATTCCCCGCATATCTGAACTCGACCTAGACTGAACTTGCACGAATCGCCTTTTGCTGAAACGCGATCTGCAAGTACCGAACCTGGGCAAACCAGCTTTTAACATCAACCTGAACTGGAACGATGAACCTAGACGAAACTGCTTCAAGAAGAATGTCGATTGAACGTGAAGAATTTCGTACACAAACGTGAGCATCTGAAGTGAACCTTTGCGAATCTGATTTCGGTTAAACTTGAGCTGAACACGACTTTTAGTCAAACTTATCCCAAATCAAGTGTACTTTACAGCTAAACGGGATCATCACATCCATTTATGCCCTTATGAGGTGTAACTGTCTTCCGTCGTTCCACTCGATTCTCGATAAAAGATGGCGCCCCTTATCGCCCACCCTGAACAGCACCTATTTCACTCTCCGTTGAAAATAAACACGCTTAACTAATTAGGAAAACATGTGTACGGATAATACGAGGATAAGTTATGCTAAAACACTCGAGACGGAAATGGGCTCTCTAAAAAGTAAAAAAAGAAAAAACACACGCAAAAGTGTTCGGCATGTGTTTAACATAAGTTTAAAGCTCATACGGGAGGATAATAATAAAAAAAAACTGAAAATAATAACTAAAATGTATCCCGTAATTAACGCGTACATGATTCGGTGAAGCAAAGCGCAAGTTTTTTTTTTAGCTCCATCTTTCGCACACATTTGTCGGCCATTTTGGATTGCCCAATAACAGTTTCGCGTCTTTCCATTAAGGATTTTTTTTTTTTTTTTTTTTGGCTCCCTCTCTCGCCTCCTATCTAAAACTGCAGGATGTGCCCGAGATAAGATAGATCGAGGCCTGGAATGGATATTGCTTTCGAGTGGCTTTTCCAATAATTCTCCATCTTGAAACTACTTAGTTGAAAAAGACACTCACTCGCTCCTACCCATGAAGTTATATGGCCGACGAAGAAGAGGGGACCCGTAACAGGGTTCCAACGACCTTGTCTGGCCACAGTCGAAGTCGCTAGGTGGCGCACTTCGATTATGTTTTGAAGCGACCAACACAAAATTAAAACTACTAAGTCCATAGTATGCATTGTGGGACTCGGCTGGCAATTGGGATTATAGATTTTGGATACGTTTTGTATTTTACGTAATTTATAAGAGACATGAAGAGCGGAAGGAGCATGTTGAAACAACTGTGGAAAACTGTGAAAACCCCAGTCACGGTAGCCGAGCCGGGAATTAAACCACGCAGGCCAATACAAAATTGCCCACTATATGTGCATGTGTTTAACTTTTCGCTAACTTGTTTCGGTTAGAAGATCAAACAGAAATGTGGTTTGCGCTGCTGCCATCAAGGAACTTCAAATCTAGAGAAATCACACATGTGATCAGAGTTTAACTTTGCCACGAGTTTAGTAATGTAAGGTTGCGTGCTGTACAAGAAAAAAAATCTCATCTTGCGATGGTGAAAGTTAATATTTAAAAAGTGACAATTTAGGCAAAGATTACTTTGAACCCGTGTTGCACCACGATCCCACAAGCTGTTCAATTTCGTCTGACAACTGGCAGACGTCCACGGTGAGATTAATAAACACAAGTTAGAAGATCCAAAAACGGGGGTCTGCTGTTCACTCTGTTGATCGCGGGGATAAAATATACATTTTTTTTATTATTATTTATACACGTCATGTACAAAACCCGTGCCGCTCGCACACGAGGCACATTTTCGGCTGTTTTTTTCCAGATTTTTGACAACGGAAAAAAAGAGGCAGACACCACGTGGGCTGCTGAAATGCCAGGGTGAGAGGACCTCTCCCCTGAAGACTTCATTTTGAAAGCACGCGATCCTGGGCAGATGAAATAGAAACTGAAAACGAGGAACACCCTCTACAGGCATACACGCGCACTAATTACTGCTGAGTGAAACACAAAACAAGTGCTACCTCAAACAACTAATCGGCATTTGTCTATTCCAAAATATCCTCAATCGTTTCTCCTTTCAAAACACGCAGTCACAGTATTGAGCATCCATTCTAAAAACTTTCAGCCGAGTTGATTATCGTGCTAGCATATTGAGCAGTGAAAAGTCACGCCGTTCGTTTGTTTAGCGAAGGTTATTTTACGACCATAGGCCACATACAGGGTGGGGTAAAAAATAAAGAGGGGACAAGATAAATAAAACAGGAAGAAACATGATCGGCCAATTTTTAGAGGAACCATCCTGGAAAAAAGTAGTGAAAACCACAGACAGGATAGCTGATCCGGGTTTTGAGCCCTCCCGACCAGACTTTGCCTTAAGAAAGTGTTTGGTCAATGGGTGGAAGTAAATCGTTCAAAGCAGTATTCGACACATCAAAATGTATAGAATGCACGCTGCAGTTCTACTCTTGACGACCGTATACAGTATTTTTTTTTTTTTTTTTTGTTAAAAAAGAGGGAGAAGACAGGAGATGTTTAAATTAGGAGTGACAATGTCATACACCAAAAAAAGTTCGTACACTTAATTAAAGTAAAAAGTGGAATTTTGAGTCCAATAGAAAAATCCCAGAAATAGGGCAATTACTTGACAAGGGAACCCAAAAAATGGCCTGGGTCATTTCTAAAAGACATTTACTTGTAAACATACAACTATCCTTTGCCAAAACCTGAATTTTTAATCAGTGCAATCCGTCACATATTCTCTGACCGTGCTGGTCACGCTGCGCCTACCACGAAAATAATTATTAAAATTTATCAGACACCCTGTATATGACTCCTAAAAGAGAAGCGTGTTTCCAGTGGCAAAAACAGATTGAATTTATCTGCCGTCCGAGTCTAGTTTGAAGAAATATAGACACGGTTTGAGATAAGATGGCAAACCCAGATGACCTCGACGACCCTCGGTGTCCTCCCCCCAACAACCATATTTTTCCCCAAGTACTCGATCGTCCAACAAATCGGACAGCTGTCCACGCTTTCTTTCCCTTCAGAAATCGTATTTGCCAAAATCATTATTTAAACAAAAAAAAAAACATAAAAATAAAAAAAAAACCCAAGGTTGGTGTTCACGAAAGATGACGGATTTTATGCATTTCCACAGCATCGCCACTGGCGGTCAATTCGCCAGCAAACTTTCTCAAAAATAATAAATAACAATAACGCGTGTTTTCATAGTGAGCAGGTGAAATAAGCATACATATAATAACATTTGGGTGGAGAAGAAGTGACCCATATTCCCGGAAAACAAAGGGTGGAGTCAAACTAGAAATCGTGCAACTGAGGCTAGCATTTGCTGTAAACTCCCCCTATACCAACACACTGCAGCATTAAAAGTTCAAAATATGTTTCCTACATTGCGTCTCCTTAACAACCGAACAGTCGAATCAGTATCCAATTGCGCGACGAATTTCTAAAATATGGAACCGAACTTAACAATGGGTGTCTGAAACAAAATAAATAGACCGTAAACCAGATGCACAACTACAGTTTTTTATATGAATCTAGCACACTTGTTTTTAGCATTTGAAGACACTAAACTGAAAATGAGCGAAAACATAAGAATTTGTTTGATATTCTGCAAATTTAAAAATCTACGAATGCAGTTGAACACCTATAAACCGCCATTATGCAATTGAAAGACCCCTTGTCATCCCCTGGCTGCCTTTAAATAACTAATTAAATAAAGATGAAAAGCTATGTATACATGTTGTGACAAATTGCCATTCTGAAATCGTCATCAACCTGTGAGCCACCTACCGGCCATTCCATGGATTTTCTTAAATTGAAAAGGGGGAATTTTTCCACTGTTGCAATGTTAATAATTTGAATGAATTTCAATTTGAAGCTATTTTTATTTGGTTTTCTTTGCTCTCCCTTAACTTTGAGCACCGTTGGTATTTCAGTCACGAAATGGCAATGGAGGAGACACTTGCCCTTTTTTTAATGTTCGTTTTTTTACTCTTTTTCTCTCTGAAACCCAACTCGTCGTCCATAAATAATCGCAAGACAGCAATGAAATTGTCGTTTTCGGTTAAATTATTGTCCAACAGAAGCATTCTTGTCAAATTGAAGACAAAACTGGCGAGCATAAATTTCCCTATATATAAATGTATACAGGCGGTATGGTATATGTTCGGCGTAATCGAACACGTTGACTACTGGAACGCCCTTGCCCATTATTACGCGCACTCATTAACAGGTGGCGCTATCAACGTTTATCGTAATATTGTTTTTCAATACGCACATTTTGTATCAAATACTCACAGTGATGGCCATCATTCGTCGAAGAACACAGTGCAATGTCCAAACACGCATGAGCAATGTCCAGCGAGCAAAGTTGGCAGCAACCCACGCCATAATCTTTCAGGTGTCACGACCCCTTCACCCATTCCCTAATTTCCGGGTAAATTATGCTGACACCTGCCCCTCGCTTTAACCCTTCTTAAACAAATGACCCTCACCAATTTGTTCACTTGGCACCGCGTCCAACTACTGGTTCACTAATTAATTCGAAAACTCGCTTTTGTTTTATTGTACATTGTAAATGTTCGGCCGTTAATGGCCCATGCCTCCCCACCTGCGACATTTACCCCGAGTGCTTATTTGCACAGGTGGGAGAAAAGGTCAGAGTGGCGAATCTTAGGCAAGGGGTCGACGCGTTCAGAAGCGTTAAATTGCGAGAGTGAGCAAATTGCCAAATGACACTTTGAAAAACATGAATTTCACGGATGAGCAGGGTCAAAGGTTGGACGGGGCAAGCAAAAAGAAATGCTTAAAGCGCTGGTCATGATCGCTATATGGCCAGAATGCGATGCATCCCACTCATTTCTTTTTCTTGTGATGACCGGGACAAATTGCATCGCCCTGGCGCTAAAGACAACCCTCATAAATTAATGCCTCTCAGAAACAATGGGTGGTCACGAAAAAAAATAATAATAAAACAACCGTTCCTCAGAATGTTTCGTTCATCTGCATTTTTCGATGTCGTGAAACTCAATGAAATTCCCTGCAACACCCTCTTTGGGGCGTTATTTACATTGAAAAATGAAGGTTTAAAGGTGGAGAAAACATCATGGTCAAAAATCCTGTTATGAAAACCTTTGGATTCGCAGCTTGCGAATGTCCTTATGAAATGCTCTTTTTTTTTCTGATAATATTCCGTAAGTTTAAGGGTTGTCTAATTACAAATAACATTGTAGTACAAGCACATATGCACATTGGGTTCATCCGTATCCGTATACGTGGAGGGAAGGGACGTGACAGCAGTAAGAATTTGTAGTTGATTATAATACAAAGTTAAGTATAACCGATTTATAACCTCGATAACCAGGTATATAGCGATTGAAAATGTCGGTCCTTATATAGTTGGGACATGGTAGTTGACGTCACCTCCCCTTGGGGGATGGGTGAATGGTTAGGAAGGTGGATAATAGCCTTTTGGAGCGTGTACGCAGGAAGGGTGATCGGAATTCATTCATAATTGCGCAAAGATTATGGGGACACACACTTTCACTTAAGACAAGTAATTTCCTCGCGAGGACAGAGCGCTAATGCACGAAGAAAGGGCCGGTAATGGCTTCTTAAATGGTTAAGATGTAATTGGAAGATTATCCAGCGAGAGCACGGATAATCTCATTTATATGGGCTCAGCCATTGGGACCCTCTTACTGCAACTATACACGCCACAATGGGGATTTCAGAGCGAAAAATCGATTGTGGAGCATTCCGAGCAAGCGAAGAGAAAAATAAACGAGTTGTTAACGCCGCAACGGTTTAAATAACTGGAATCCTAACCTCGAGGCCGCTCCATCTCTCATATCTTGAAATAAAGCATACCTAATGCACTTGATGAACTCTCCGCACGAATGATGAACCATTCAATTTACCGTATGCTTTCTGGAGAGAACATGTTTAAGCATAATTTGGCGGAAAAGAAACATAAAAAATAAAAACACAACGTAACTCAATACGCTCATCGATTAAGCGGCGCGGTAGCTGTTGATTTGCAAACTTCCCCGTCCTCGAAATCCAAGATTAATCCTCTGACCGAGTTGCGCCATCGATAAAGTGGCCATTTTCCCCAACGGCGCTTATTGTAGCATAACACAATGCAGAAGAAAACAATGTCTCATCACTCACCACGTCCAGGGCATGGAAAATCCATTTAGTAAAAACAGGGAAAAGTGCCAGTCCCCGAGGTTACATCGGTATCGGGCCAAAATCCTAACCAGGTAGCGAGGCGGAGTTGGATTCTCCCCCGGCGTCTTGTTCGACGTCGGTGTTTTCTTAATGGGAAAAAGGTGTTAGGAGAGCCGGCGCTCACGCTGAAGGGGCTACGAGGGTGTTGATATTAAGTGGAAAGTGCATGGGAGCTTAGAAAAGTGGAATTAAGTCCGGCTCCTTTGTATTGACTATTGACCAATAGCTAATTGCACTCGGGATTTAGTCAGGAATCGCATCAGGAGCACCCCTACACAACCCTTATGCCCTTCATCAAATCTTATTAAAATCTGTATTATCTTCATTGCCCCCCTCACCCCCCCTTTTCCTCAATAATTTCTTCTCTGCATGTACTGAACGCGGTTCTAATGGTGGTCATCTATAGTATATATATATGCTTCGGCCTGAGTAAGCGAGTTCTTTAAACTCAAACGTCCGCCTTACAAATGTTATTCACGTGCCACATGTGGTCACAATCATATTTACATTGTAAAAAATTATGTATATATCTAAAAGGCATATCGGCGGCCATCTTGAAACACGTTATCTTACACAGTCTGGATTCGTGTGAATGATGACCGATAGGCAGGTTTTAGGCTGAATTACACATTCTCGACTTTTAAGACTATACTTAAAATTAATAAAGCTTATAGGATCCCTAAACCGCATTATTTGTGCTTTTACATACAGTGGTTTACTCCCCCTTCCTCTCATTATCCTCTTCTCTTATAAAAACAAAATTTTCAATCAATAATAAAGAAGCCATTGTCCGTCACTGTGTAAATGTTCTTAAATACTGGGAAAAATCGAATTTTTACAATTATTATCCGGCAGAATCTTTTAAGCCGATTTTGACCCTCGATACGAAGTCACCATCCTTGCACAATTTCATATTTGGAAAAGAATTCATATAGAGCACTTCTATGCAAAATAAAAAACATTAGCAATCATAATATAATAATAATTAAATCTGGTGATCGATGAGAAAATTTACGAATCCATAAAGCGAGTGTTTTTAGGGATTCTCAGTCATGTTAATTAAATTAAAATGTCACAAAAAACATGATTTTTTTAGACAAACATACTAATTATACATGAATGAATAAATTATATCCCTCTCGGGTTATCCGACTTATACACGTATAAATTGACCACCGAAAGAATGAGGAAAAAGTTCTCGATCCGACTGATTTAAGTTATTTATAAGCGGATATTTGCTGTTCGATATTCCCACGGATTCTTATGGCAAATTTATCATGATTGTTCATGGATCAAAATGGGGTGGAATCGCGTAAATTCTTCTTCTGTGCTTTAATAACATTTTTTACCTCCTTCTTTAATAAAATAACGTGTACGGATTAATTGTCTTAAATTGAAAGCACCAATGTCACAAAAAAGAGTATACTTTTGTGGTCGAGCAAATACTTTAATATCCTGAGCTATATTAAACTCTTCGAGCAACCGTCTTACATTAGATCGTTATTGTTTATTTAGCATTAGCACATTAGAAAATGCTTTTCACGACTCAATTTTGTTCTAATTTGCCATTATCTATTTTACTGTGCACTAAATACCTATACCTTTCCATAAGGTTGGATCAATTCGTTCATAACGCTGTCCTTCTGTCAATTTTAGTAAACAGCAAAATCTCATAATTTAAAATAAGGTCAGTGCAGATTACAACCTGTTTTAGGGGAAAATTGTACCGGTGAATAGGCTCAAACAAAAGGGAGTGGTTGTCACCTGTACAAATCCTTAGATTCTACGAATACAAAAAAACACCTTTAATCTCTACAAGTCATTTTCAACGATATTTCTGTCCAAAACTTGAATGGTGAGATAGTAATCCCTCTCCTTCGAAAGAAGAACAGGGTTAATAGTCCCAAACATCAAAATTGGACGAGCACTGTCCAACATTTTTGACAAATCTCAGGAGCCTCATAAACTATACGGAGAGTAATATACAGCTTGAGCAAAATGGATGGCGGGGGAAACCCCGTTTCTTTTATGCAAAACTAAAAGGTGCGATCTAAAGGATTTGCCTTTTATATAAAATAAACACAAAATGTAAAAGAGAAAAAATAGGGGTTGAAAGCCCTCCTGATTTATTTTCGGTTGCTAAACAAGGAGAGACGAGCGAAGAAAAGAGTAACACGCTGCTTTGCATCGGGGATTAGCACGGTTGACAGCTCAAAAACCATTAAAATAGACGACGAACAACGGCGCTCCAGCCTATATGCGACTCAATGAGAGGCAATCCTTTGATCCCTCTTTTCAATCGAAGGACCGATTTGCCAGACAATGACTGCGAGCATGCGCTCAATGGGCACGTTTTGAGCACTGCTAAAACAATTTAGGAAAAGTCAGCGATGAACGGTGACAACACGCCAAAGACTTGCATGACATTCGTGACACCAAACTGGAGCAAATGCTTCATATAGTTCACGGACGCGAGAAAAACTCATCTTATGAAAAGACATGCACAACAATTGGTATACTTGGAAAAATGGCATTGCTAAACTTTAAAAAACGGAATCGCCCTGGCTGACAGTTTGCTTCGATCATATGACCAGTGGGACTTCGCGCGTGATAAATCTACAGCTACGCGGAAACTCCCTCCGGAAGGAACATGGGTGTGTCGGAAGGTTGTCGAGAATGACGACGGTGAGGATCCTCGCGGAAGGTGTTTTGTAACGGGTTCGTGTATATGTTCAATGGATTTGAAAATCCCCACAGACGCAACTTTTACAAACGAGGCAACACTTAATCCCCCACGCAAGGTGGCTACTGTCTGCATAGGCAGAACGAAAATTAAAAACGAAAACTGCCATTTTTCAACTATGCATCATCTTATAACTTAGGCCATTCAAAGTTAACTTATATATTGGATACAGAGAGCTAGTACCGTCTAATTAAGGCAACGCAAAATGTGCAACATTCAGAGACGTGATGAGGTTTTAACATTGCAAAACATTAAAACTCACTGTTATTGTATATAGGTCGAGTTATTCAATTAACACAGCGCATATAGAAATACACATTTATGATGCGATTCTGAAAAGCAGAAATATATTTCCAAATTGAATCCAACGTAACGAGACTATAGAAGGAAAAGCATCCATTTGTTTGCAACGTTGTTTTTCTATATGGAATTTAAGGATTTTAAAGTCTTTAAAATTGCTTGTGATTTCATGTCATTGTAGGATGATTTTGAAACCAAGGTCTTATAGTCCTCGTCTCGATTGAGTATTTCCAGCAAAATGGGTTTAGAATTTGTCTGATTTTGGAAAGGATTTTTGCTTTAACCGAACGATCAAAGACTGCCACCTGATGGCGAAACTGAGCAAATCATATCCTGTTATGACCCAACAGTTGCGGTGCAGTAAACCAATATAGCAATATCGCGAACGCTCGGTGTAATTTACGAAACATCCGAGCCGTTGGAGTGTCCTCTCTGTCTGTAAAACGGACCCGAAGCTACGGGAATTTGCACCCAATTTCCGGTACACGAGAGAAATTTAGTCCGAGCGAGTGCACGCGCTGATTGCCATACGGCGCTCTGGCTAAGGGGACTCCAGCGAGCTCAGCGCCCCCCTCGGCATCGATTGGCTAAATTCGATATTTGCCATACAGCTAACCGGAAGTGAGGGCCGCTGCTTCGCACTTACGGCTTTAATCCAACCGTGAGGACACAATTTGGATCGTGTTTTAATGTCCCTCTAATGGTCATTTTAAGGTCGAGATCACGGATAAAAGCGCCCTCTGAAGGAGGGAGCTACTCGCATTATGTCACACGTGCATTATGAATCGGTGAAGCGGAATTCCGTAGCATCAAGCGCCATATTTATACTACTGTACCAACAATACAGGATGTCCAAAAAGTATGTGCATTTGGCAAAGCCAGGAAAAGTTTAAATCCTATAAGAAAAGTGCAGATGTAATATGTATTGAACAAGTTGAATGAATGGAATTTTGTAATACTAACATGGTCACGCACTTTTTAAATAACCCTCGTACTTTACTTGCACTACAATTCTTTATGCACATTTCATTTGAAATAAGTTTTTCCAATGTTTCAAGCAAAGTAAGATGTGCACGTACAGCACGTGCTTTAGAAAAGAATGTTTTGTGTATTTTTTACGTTAGCCTATTTCAAACGAAGATCTCGATCAACAACTCGAGTAGAAATTTTCCTATATAAAAAATCCAAGTAGAACGGCGTGACAAAAAAGTCAACGAGAAAACCCATCCGTATACTGTAATACGTCGATCCCAATTTTAGTTCTCTGCGCATTAAAGTTCGTAGAAGTGAACAAAAAAATATTACCGCATCAAATTCGACCACCCCCCCACACACACACACACATTCATCAAAGGTGCGCCATACATTAATTCCGTCTACAACAGCACACAGGTCGAACTAGGAGAACATTTTCCATTTGGGAATACGGCTTTGTTGTGCGAAGTAATCCGGCGAAAGTCTGCTCATAACCTTTCATTTCCAGCTCTCTGGTGTGCACTTGGATTCCGGGAATCCATCAAATAATGGATTTGCATTAGGCCGCGCGCCTACGGCGCTCCAGCGCTACGCTTCGAAACAGCGCCCCCTGTCCATGCGTGAAACGTAACGACTTCGAACCCACTCGGAAAATGGCTGCTTGCCCTTTGACTTAAATGACTTTTTTACTAGACGAAGAAAAAAATCACTGAGGTGGCACTGCCACCGACGAGAGTAGGTAAAAAAAAAAGCAAAATGCATCGACGAAAATAGTGTATTGCGAAATAAAAAAGGGGGTAGAAAGGTGACTAGAAAGTCACAAAAATCTCGTAAAAAACGGCCCGTGGGGAAGCGAGGGGCCCGTGGCGCTGGGCCTGGGGACAAAGGGGTATACCCCTAGGACCCATCCAAACTCGTGAAACGCGTTAATTCTCGCAAATGGCCGCCATTACCCCTTCCCGAAGAGCCCACCTCGCGCGTCACGCTACAGAAGTTGCGTGCGAGCCCCGCCCCTTTTGCATTTTCTCAAATTATTCTCGCTTTCACCTCACCTCTAAAAACCGGGCCCGGGTTTTCATGGCCTTTAACTTTGCCTTACTGTTGACGATGCGCATCTTTTATTCGCCGTAAATGCTTAAGTAAAAAGCCCTTTGCATTCGGAAAATGGGATATTAACCTTTTAAACTCGCTCTATAAAGGCCGTAAAGCCCAAAATTACGATCGAAGATATTAGACTTAGGCTGCGCGCCATTATTATTATTACATTCCAAGTACACTTTTCTACTGTAGCGGCGAACGTGCATGCTGCATGCCGATCTCGTGGCGCCTCCGTCCCTTCGACGCCATCTCTGCTGTTCTTGAAGAGCAACAGTTAGAAGAATTGGACCCAAAAACAACACGCTTCCCAGTGCCAAACTGCATGTTTACAACCACATGTATCCAACAACAACAAAAAAAAAAGATTGCTGAAAGTTTGTCGATACATTATTAATCTGGCTCAGCACACCTCCCCGTGATGGCGTAGGAACCTTCGTCATGGGATTTCCAACATAGCTGCGCCATGCAGTTGTTGTTTTTCTAAATACCAAAATATTCCACAGAGCTTCAATGTAATGCTTTAAAAGGCTCATTGTATTTACTTCATCAGGTGGTGGTGACGAACAGAAATTTGGCTGTTTGCTAAATGAAGTTAAAATAACTGGATTTTTGTCAGTCCTCTTCAGTGGCGGCACGTCGTATAGGCACTGCAGAACTGCAGCACCCCAACACAACACACAAAAAAAGAAACTAAAAGCATACCTAAAATCGCCGTGAAGAGCAAAATAGATGTTTTTACTCCTTTCAAACGGAGGATCCAAAATTGGACCAATAATCACTGTTGTGCCACCCTGCAGTTACGCTATGGCACTTTTGTGCTATTCAGTTCCAGAGGCGTCGTGTTTGCCTGTTGTGCGCATGCGCGCATAGGAAACTGCACACCTGGCTACGAGAGGAAAAGAGCGCTGTCCCTCCGACAGTGTGACCGATTTACAGAGTGGCACACTAACGTGCATTGGCCAAAGTCTGGCCCTCCGTTTGAAAGGAGTCGCTAAAAATTATCTAGAGCAGCACCGCCACTAATTTTAGCTATACGAGCCGCCACTGGTCCTCTTGCACATTTCCATTCCAGTGCGATGGAAGAATTCAAGGATCGAGCAAGAATTTTAGCGATTTTTTTTCCAACGAAAACTTGGAATTTTCCTTGTCTGACCAGTTAAGCTCAGTAAAAGCTAGGATAATGGGAAGAAGAATTCTTTCGTTTTTCCAGCTCGAAAAAACGGGCTGTGAAAGCCATCTCGGGATACAAAGACGAAAAATTGCGGTTGAGTGTGCGTTGGGGCTAATCCCTGTCATGGGGTCGCGCATTGTCTGAAGACGAGGTCCACTCACGGGTCATCCATCATGGAGGGCTTAAGCTTGGAACACCTTGAGTAATTACCAGTGTTGATTTCTGCTCCTTTTCAAGACCTACTTTGTCTCTGCTTTTCCCATTATTCTTGACTGACAAAAAGTAAATGATTACTACTCGCAATTTAAGACCCCCTGCCATATAGACCAAAAACCCTCGCTTTTTTACTAAGGGGCATCCGGGGGGTTTCGTGATCATACAATAACTAATTCACTTGTCCAAACTGTTGATGAGCGCTTGCAACAGCGACTCAAAAAAATCCAGATAGACAAACGGTTTGGATATGGCAATCCAATGATGATTGGGCAAAAGCGTGAGGGAATAGTTAAAAAAACTCATGAAATTGGAAACTGAAGGCAGTTTGAGATCAAAGACAGGCGAACGCGCGTTGCTTTTTGCTTGACATCGATTGTCTGGAATGCTCATGGAAACACGGCTTAAACCATTTCAACTATCCAAGTACAGGGTTCACGTTGTCGTCTTGGAAGCTCAATGCTAATGAAATTTAAAGTATACCTTATATGGTGATACTAGTGTGAAAAATCCAGTTTTTAGGATACTTACAAGCTTTTCACCGTTTCGATTACCACGAATTTTTTTTTTTTTTTTTTTTTTTTAAAAAGACAATAATTCTGGATCACACCATCGTTTGATTACTGACGAGACCGTTCTTTGAAGAGCGATATTTTTGCATTAAAAGCTGGGTCAAAAACTTCCCTAAACGCTAAAAAAGGTCCTAATACGAACAATAAAAATGGTACCATTTCGTATTGCGGGTATTATTGCGCAGCCAGCACTTTCCACTGGGGGCACGTGTGCCAGTGAGGGGTCACCCAGCGTGACACCATCGCATCGCTGTCTCCCCCACAGCTCGATCCTAGATTATTTTTTTGGCAGGCTGAGGAGGGGCACCCCCCACAGGTCCCCATTTTTCGTCGCAATATTTCGGCAGAGAACTCCGCAGCGGGACATTAAATTTGTCCTAATCCAAAAGCCAAGTCGGTAAAATTGGACGCAATTTTCATCGAATATTGAACGGATCGATAAAGGGTTGCTGGGTGTCCCAAAAGACCATCCCCGCTTATAACTAACCCAATTTGGACAAGACGAAGAAGGGGTTATCACGCCGTTGATCCCCCTCTTTTTAGGCGTTCCCCTTGGACCTAAATATTGCCATACGGTTTTTATCCGAGTCGGATCATTAAGAAGATGATATAGTGAAGGTTCATTCGTTTACAACGTACACTATTAAGGGGTGACTTAAGTAGATTCTTCCAGGAGTAAAGTAAAATCGTGGATCTCGTTGAGATTTTATATTTATTTAGTTTCATTTAGAAGGTACCTCTAGTTTAATATCCTTTCATTTCCATTATTATAAACAGATAAACTTATAAATCACGTGCACATACATTTCATTTTAGAATGAAATAATGTTTCTCCGTGTTATTTTTTTAAATAACAAAATATTCATTATTGTAATTTTTGGAAGGGGGATATAATCTCGTCTATGTAAACAGCAAAAGGGGTGACATCGTTTACCCCCTCTTCTTAGACATTTAATCTCGCTCTTTTTGCCCTCTTCCTCTCAACCGAATATTTGTATGGATTTTCATCTCGTTTGACGATTAACCCCTTCGGGCCTTAATTTTTAATAAATCCAGACGCGTCTGGACCCACTCTCATCATAACGACGTTTCAATTACTATTTTACTCGTGATTTTAATGCGAAAAAAAATGCACTTTATTAAAATAGGAGTGTGAACTACGAGCCAGCTCACCGCTGGGTGGCTCTTCATTCCCAAAGAGATTATTCGAGGATTTACCTCCAAATCCTCGTTTCGTGACTCATTTGTGATTCGGACGTTTTCGAGAACCTGTTTAAGGCCTATATAGTATTAAAAAATGCACGGGCGCAATTTTTTACACACTGGTAATAGCGTAATTCCACATAAGTCCGGCCAAATCATATTCCTATTTTAATTACAAAAGGGGAAGGGTGTGTTTGTTGAGAGGAAGAGTTTATCATCATGGGGGAATATATCTGGAGACAAAGGATAAACTTAGGGATAGTTAAAATTGTATTTATGCAATGTTCACGTTGCAAATGGGAACAGAATAATAACAAATAATGGACAATAGCCACATTATAAGAACATTCAGTAGTTTTATTATTATATCTGTTAATTTTATATTCCGTCAAGTATAGCTCGAAATGCCTAAACGCATTTTTTTTTTGTTGTAAAGTTTTCGAATGTAAACAGTGGGCTAATATGCTATACGTATAGATTTCATATGAGGGGAATATTTTTGTGTGATTATAACCTCATTAAAAGGGGTCTTCCAAGAATCACGTCCAAAATTTGAAGAAAAAAACATTTAACTGATGTTTTCGTGATATTATGGATTTCCAGTTTCAGAAAAAACTAGACGAGAAACGAATTCATATTCGACTGAACGTTGTCGAATTTATCGCGAAAACTGCAATTTTGAAAGCGCTAAACTGTATTACCATCTTCGCAGATTCTTTTGTATGCTCGGAAAACAACCGCTAGGTGTCCAATATGATAAGCATCAAATCCCCATGAAAACTATACAGTTCCTTATTTTTATCGTGGACACTGTCCGTCACCCCATCCCCAACGGTCGAGTGCAGGGCTTTCAAACGTTGACGTCCTTCTCCAAAATCATTAAATTTCTTCAATTTCCTGCGCTGACCCGCGTCCAGCGACCTGTCCAATCACTTGCCAGCCAATAATCGGACCCATCGTCCAAATAAAGTCGTAAAGTCGTCGTTTTTTTGTCTTCTCGTCTTCACTCGAGTGCGCGTCCCGGCGCTTTTAATATTACATTTTTGAATATTTAAGCGCATGCTCTGTTCTGGCCAACTCCAACCCTATGGCGCTCATCTCTTTTCGATGCGTGCTATAGCGCGAAAGACTTCCGTTTCGGGATGCGCAAATATGAAGGATTGAGTTTTCGCGTCTAAAAGCCGGAGTGAAAAAGCAGGGCACTACGGCGCTCCAGCCTCCAAATGGCTCGCATTTATTATGCTTCCATATCGCTTCGGGGGAGATTAAGCGGCGCGGGGCTACACCCTCGCCTTAGATCAACAGGCTCGGCCAGGAAATGAGGTATTGATTTATCTGGCTGGGGGTGGCGCTGCGAGCGCTCCGTGCTCCTGCCGCACGTCACGTACGTTTTTGGCACAACTCGGGAGTATTCGGACGTTCATAATCGTACTGCCAAATTTCAACGATGTTGTATGTGCCTGCGGGTTTCTTTTTGATTTGAAAGGGGTGTAGGTCCCATGTTAAAGCATGGGCTTTTCCCTCCCGACCTCCCCCCCCTCCTTCTTCGCGATGTCACTTCCTGATCGACCCTCGTCCAACTTCCCCTTATCTGCGAAGTACTTTCTCCTGGTATCTTTTCCTTTAGCTCAGTGTCGAGATGCGCTGAATATTCAGCGAATTAGGCAGCTATGCCATTCCCGATGCCGATAAGAATTTGCGCTTCTTTTCCTGTGATGTACGAAGCGGACCAACCGGAAGTGATCCGTCGTCACCAGCAAGGTGATGCCAAGCAGATGACCCTGGCAGCCAAGCTGCGCATACAAAAACACTAGCAAGACTTTAGTTGTCCATGCAGTTCAGAAAGACTAGTTTCCATCGTCAAGCTGCTGGTTTGAAATGAAAGCGTTCGAGAAATTATCTTCAGGCCATAATTTTATGAACTCCACAACTTATCGGGCTACTACACCCCTTTTCAGTAACTTTAGGGTGCATGGTCTAAAGACAAGTTATATTCTGCAACTAACTGATGGTATAAACAAGCATCTTTATGCATTTGCACATGCTCAGTTGGTGGTTGTCAGCCTTCTTTTAAGATGCAGCCAGATTACTGATTCTGTACCCAAAGACAGACTTTGACCACCAGAAAAGTCAAAATCTGTTTCAGCTAACCATCACTAACGTCTAATAAGACAAAGATGAAACATCTCGATTGATGAAACTATCATTAAGGAGTATCAACATTTGGGATTCCACATATGGAGCATAAGTAACTGCAACTGTTGCCAATGACGGAATTTACTTACGTATGCAAATTTGGCACACGGGAGCTTATTGGTCACAACTATGCCTTTCTGCTAAAAGTTAAAACAGGTTGCTTTGCTACAAGTATTACTACGAAATAAATGAACTTTGTAGATACTCGCGATAGGGTAGTAGAAACAAGAGTCTATATTTGCTATTAGTGGGAATGTAGCTGTCAAATGGAAATCGATTCTGACTCGAAAATGGAAGTAAACTTGGAATTATGGGGCGACCTTAGAAGCAGCAACTGTTGGATCCGTGCTGTCCCATTAGTGCTCAGTTATTTGGAGAAATGAGCAGCTTGAAGCTTCTGCTCCCTCTGACTCCAAACGGCAACGCCACATTTTGACATCCTCCATTCATTTAGTGTGCTCGCTTCGCTACCCAACTTAACTTGTATACGACCGATAAAGAAAGCGGAGGAGAAACTTCCGGAATTACGTTTACAGGCGCGTGATTTAGGCCCGGTGTAAATTAGAGGTGATGTTATAACGGGAGTCGCAGCTGGAATTAGACAAACGGCGGTAATAACGTTCATCGTGACCGGGATTATTAGTACAAATATTTTTTAAAAAATAGTTGCGAATGAGCAAAGATTTAAATGGACGTTTGGAGTACATTTCTCGCATCTGCGATGAGCGTGGCGTAAACTAATTATATTGGCCACCAGATGGACGCAGAAGGGGTTTCATCCGTTTTAAAAAGGAATACAAAAGGGAATTAAAGGGGGGAAGCGACTGGTCATTCGCCTAAACACGGACTAATTAAACTCGAAATAATTTATCCCAGCATCGATCAAAGGCAGTATGCTGAATGTTAATTAGCCCGGCAGCGACGGGGTTAAACAACGGGATTCGAGCGCTAATTATATTTGCCGCTTAAGAGGGTCAATTATTCTGCTATTGTTGAACAACAGCCTAATGGTCCATGGCCATTTTTGGAGAAAATGATGCCATAAAAAGTGCATTTATATAAATATAAATGCAATCCATGAAATTACTTAATAAGCAATTTCGTTGAGGCCCTTAGCTTTGTATACCTGCTACAGTGCTACATCGTTTACTATCTATAAGTGGACATTTCGTGCTTTCTGTAATAAACGGCTTGATGCAACCATAAACTACGTAGGCATTTCCAATAATGCCTCTAACACGGTAACTTTTTTTGGTGTTCACATGCAGAAAGTATGGCCATCTACATACAGTATATGTTGCCAGAGCTCCGTGCTTTTAAAACGGATCGAAACCCAAGATGGCGTCCAAACGTGTGGCACATGTCCTTTAATCGAAATTTAGGATCAGTATACGAATTTCGGCACCGCAGGACGTCGCCAGGGTTGTGTTTATTTTTAACGAAACTGCTGAAAATCTACTGCTTTAAAACGGCTATTTTCGCTATATACGAAGAGAATCCAGGTGTGATTTTTCTCATGATTCCCTCCTTATCTCCCCTAACTAATCTGTGTTTTTCGCTCAGGTATCCCCCATTTCTTGGAGAACACCTCTGCTCATCCCCTCAGTTTTTTTTTTTTTTTTCACGCGTGAGGTGCTATTGCGCCAAAGGTTGAAGGTTAATGCCATTTTAAGGATGGCTAATGGCGATTTAATCTTTAGTTTTCCTCCAAATTTTACGATCCTTTTAATTGTTTTAATTACTTTTATAAACAATTTGGATTTATGGAATCCACCCCTCATACACCGAAAGAGGGGAACTCTTTTATATTCCATTTTGGCAGTGAAAAAATACATTTATTTGATATAAGCGTTGCTTAAAATTGCAATTACAAAGCTGAATGGGCATTGTGAAAACTATTTATCCATGGGAGTTGACCTGGAAGTGATTGTTTTATTTCTGGTGGTGTAGATGTTTTTACTCTTTGAGTGCTCTATTCGGTTTTGTTGTGACTGTTTTTGTATAGTGCTACATCAAATTACTGAATAAAAATAATAATAATCTAAAATAGGTGCGTGTATACGTAATCCATTGCTTTAATGATGCATCCTTAAATGTATGATTGGAAACTTCGCAACCAAACTAGCAAATATCTCGACATTGTGATAGCATGTCATGCAATTGTAAATAATAATATAGAGTGCTTTCGTTAAATTTTTAAACATTTTAAAAATGTCGGGCAAACTGGCTGGCTACTTCCAAACACTATGTTTGATTTTTAGGCAATACGTACAGGAATATTTCGGAATCCAGTACACATTTATGTGTACTTCAGATAGTAAACATTCAGCTTTGTTTTTTCTTCGTGAAACATCGTAAATATCGAACGATATTATTATTTATATAATGGGTTGCTTATATTACAGAGAATCTCGTACGGGATTCTAATTTAACTTTACAAAACTTTTATGAGGGTTGGACGGCTGTTCGTCCGACGTCCTCTTGATTTAACAAGCCCATCAATTTCTGTTGAACATTCTTCAGTAAATTATACTGTAAAATAGAGCCCACGGAGAGACATTTTCGCTCGAAACAACGCAAATTACGTTGAAACATTTAACAGTAATTCACGAATTTCCCATTGATGGAGGTCACGAAAGGGTACACAAGGGACCGAAAGACAGTTTCGCCACCTGGATTGCGACGTGTTAGCGGACATTTAGAAATCCTCATTTTGCTCTTGGGAATACCCTTCGGCCAAATGGTGCTACTTGATGGAATTAAGGCACTGACCTAGAGCATACATGCACAACTTTATAGAATTACGGAAAACACTACTCATGTGACTATTTAATGCAGTGTTTTTACCAAATTTACCTATGTCTTGTAGTAATTGTTTTTAACATTTGGGAAGCTTTACACGACAGTTCAGAAACACAAGAAATGTGCTTATGTGTATACATTCTTAACGTGGACACTTTAATACGCATGGAAACTGTACTAACTGTACTTTTTTAAGAATGAAAAAAAAAAAGAAAATTCAATTATTTTGGCATGTTTTTATAAGAATTGAAATCGTAATCATAAGCACGCGCTTAATTATCTTTTAAACAACTCGATAGAGTCTCGTACATAGAAATGTGTCAAAATTTGAGACATATCATTGAATTCATGAACTATTTCAGGCAATTTTTAAGACAGAAATTGCACAAAATACAGCTAAACTTAACATAGAATTGCACACAAATAGCACAAAAGTAGGCGAAGGTTACTCTCATTTATGTGTTTCCCCAAGTTCCTACTTTTCCTTTTTTTCCATGCACTGTCTCGTAAGGTAATGTATGTTCTAACATTAAATTTCCCGAGCATTTCTATTAGTACCCTGCTGTTTTACACCTTTTTTCCCCACCATTACATTTTCACCTAAAAAGAGCTTGCCACTTCTTAAAAACTCAGCTTTTAAATATTTATGTTAAGTTCACTAATAGAATTGATCTTTGTGTAGCGCGTTTTGGCAACTAGGGTCGTGACCTAAAGCCATCCCTGAAATATGTGGCCAATGTTCTCATTGAATGCTAAGTGGCATTTACAGCTTTTGCATTCACCTGTAATAATGGTTGCCCATGAATCACATATTGCAGTAAAGCAGGTGTTAAAATATTACAATTGGGCCCAACTGCTTTCTCTGAATCAATTTGCTTTTCTGTGCAAGCACAATAATGTGTTTATGATTATATATATATATATAGCGAGGGTCTACCATAAAACATTTTGTCTGTAAATGATGTATGACTATATACTTGGTATATTTTCTTCAGGTGAATTGCTTGGCTGTGATTGTGTTTTAAAAACTCACCCATTGAAAGTGATAGGATTGTGATCCAGATTAATGAAAAATTATAACACACATTGTAAGTAGGCTACTGACCGAATGTTTAATCGAACATTTCAAAATACGCTAAAGTAATGAAAAATGTAATGTTTTTTGTTAAAATTTGGAAATTGAGATTCTATAAACGTTTAGAAAAACAAGAATTTAAATGGAACCACTGAAATGATTAAATTAAAAAAACTTGGTTAATGTATAAAAGTATTTTATGGAAGACCCAATTAATTTTGTTACACAGAATACAGCCCATTTTTGTACTATTGTAAATGTTTTTACCTGTTCGGAAAAAAGACTTGGAAGTGATTCCAAGGATTTAATTAGGATATAAAAACTCGTTCGGAAACACTAACCCCGGAAAATCCGGAACGTGCATGGTTGACATCATTGTGTTTGTTTTAAGGCGTTAAACTGGTTAGGATTTTACAGTGCCGTTAATCTGTTTTGGCGGGCGTCATGCTTTTTATACAAATTTGCAATTTTATTAGATGGAATATGTTTCAACCAACGCCCCCTGTGGTCATTTTATATCCGAAACAGAAATATGAAAAACCACTAAAAGTGTATTTTAAGGTGGTGGGCAGTGGTGTGGACCCTCCAGCTGACCATTGAAAACTTATTGTTCGAACAAAATGGCGCATGAATATTATTTGTGGTCTTAATTTGCATCTTTTCGTTTTCTTATCATACTTTATTATTTTTCCGTGCTTCGGTTTCGTTAATACCAAACAAACAGGAAGGAACAACGTTGTTTTGGGGCAATGACCATTTAGTCATAGCTGGTAGACTCGTATATTTATTTCACTTCCCTTCAATTCGCATTTTCTGTATTCATGTACGTACTTGTATATGATATAAAAACATCGATTACCATATACAAGGCGAGGCATAAGCCGGAACTAAAGAACAACTTCCAATATGCCACATTTAGATAACATCAAATGATTCTAGAAAACAACTTGCACGTGCATTACACATCAGTTTCTCTATTCGTGTGATTTTAACAGTTTAAACATTAAAAAGACGTGGGAACAAACTTCTAGAGCGCCTTTAAATTAGTGTAACCGTAATGTGTACTTTTGGGACAATGATTTAAGCATAGCAAATTTTCAGTGGGCATTTTTGTTTTCCCACTAATGGCAACAATCATTCCTTACAACATGTTGAGTTTTGGTAGTTACAAATTAACATCACTGCATTACGAGTACTAGAATAACTGTCAGCATGCATTCCTGTCAAGCATCGGTGTAATGCATGCTTGCTGCCATTGGTGAAAAAGAAAAATGTTCGTTGAAAGTTTGCTATGCTTAATTCAATGATGCAAAGGTATATTCATTACACTAATTTTACGACGATACGCTAAACAAATTTCTAATTGGGATTTTCTCCGTATCTTTAACAGCTAAACTTTTAAAATCAGACGAACAGCGAAATTAATGTCTAGCATGCGCAGCATATTTTCCGGGATCCTCTAATGTCATATCCATTTTAATTGTGAAATCCGATGTCTACCTTAATGTTGTCAAATTGACGCTATTGAAGATGTACCGAGTTAGGCCTCACCCTCTATAATGAAGTACATATATCAAACTTTAACTTCCATGTTGCCTTAAGTAAATTTATGTTTGTCAAGCAGGTACAAAGCTTGGATAAAATAAAGTTTTAAAATTAGCAAGCAAAAACTGTTTCGACGCCCCTGACAATAAATGCCCAGGCACGATACATATTATTGGTCGTTTCCTGGAGCATTAATCAGTAAGCAAGTGCCTCGTACATCATAATATACAAGTAATGTTTATCGAAATAGCTGGATCACGATTACCAACTACTATGCATATTTACCACCCTTCATGCACCAGTTTGTTTATGGCGCTTTTACCGAAACGATTTTCCGGGAATTTCGGGCGGGATATTGCCGAGAAAACAAGTTGACAAATTGGTTGAAACTGTTTTAGAGGGAAACTCACGCTAAGAAGCGTCGCAAATCACATTAGCTCGTAATTTTTAATAAGAAATACTTGCTTTTGAGAAATTTGTAATGTACACATACGTGGAGGGGCTACAGAGTGCCATTTTCATTGTTTACGAGCAATAGGACCCCCCGCCTCGTTGACTGCAATGCCGAATTTTTCTAACCACCGAAGACTTATGGGGCATACGTCGATGACCAAAAACCACCCTTAAAATATCCCCTGTAATTACCGCTAGAATTTGCTATAGCGACCTATTTGAGGACACGTGGGTATTTGTTGTAATTTAACCTCAAACTTAAAATTGATTTACTCGGTGCTGAATGTTTTTTCTCTCTCCACAAATCTTGACAGTGACAAGCTTGTGTATTTTACCATTTATTATAACATACAAACATGTATACTATATACATCAGTCCAAACGGACAAAACTGGTTTTCATTTCCTATTTTTGGAGATCAAGTGGATGCTGCTATGAAATTCCGTATTGACATACACAGTAGCTTACGTCTCCTTGGCAGCCATCTTGGTATGTACATATACATAATGTAATTGCGTATTAGTGTCGCCAGATAGCATACTTGTATATCCATACAGTTCCATGTTATTGCAGTATGTCACAGGACATAAATAAAAAATGATCCAAAAACATATGTGAGCAATATACAGTGGTACCTCCCTTACCGGCCACTCCCGAATAACGGAAACCTCTAAATAATGGTCATTTTTACCAGTCCCAGT
>JAQGBW010000623.1:0-37265 GCA_034698625.1 Julus scanicus | reverse complement strand
ATGTTCTGCTGGAACTAGTAAAACAATTGCAGAAACTCGGACCTTTGATTGGTGGTCCAGAGAAATGTGTTCGTGAATTGAAGCATCGTTCGTGAAGCGAAACAACATAGTAACGTGTGGTGTGAAATATGTAAAAGAACAGACATTCTACATCGTTTCCACTGTGTGAAAATAATCTATAAAAGCATTTAGTTTTTAAAGATCCTTAAAAAAACCCTTGTTTTATTTATTTCTATCAGAATTAAAATTATTCATAAAAACCTTTAGATTAAATTAAAAACACCTTGTTTTATTCATCATAACATTACACCGATAATTTTACATGAATAAATAATTTGTAAATCGCTTAAACGAACAGATTTAGGTAAAGTTTCAAGTCATTGTCATTCCATTATGGTCTTCTCTTCATTATAATTGGTTGTTGATTGTGTTTGGTTGTTGATAGTTGTCGGCGATATTCAGGCTGCTTCATCTTTAGGTATGGAATGTAGGTAAAATGCAAGGACTGAAAATAAAGTTGGTCATACATTAATGTACTTGATCCTGTTTTGCATAATCAACACTATTTGATAATGCATTATTTGATTATTTGCATCCATATAACACTATTATGCATTATCATTCAAAATAAACTATGCAGTCAAACTGTCCCAAATTGTTTTATTACTTTATGTAAGCTATTATGATACTAGTTTCCCTAATGGGTCAGCCGCCCAAATTACATCTTAATTATGTCTTTAACTTACTTGTAGCTATAATTAATCCTACTGTGGAAAACGTAACTGCTCCCCAATATACGAAAGATTCCAAATCCATCTTTTGCTTGTGTCGATGTTGTTGCTGTATTGGAAATTGAGGAAAATTACCTCAGGAAGCCAAACACATTATTGGTTGCCAAGCCTTGTGTTGGGGGTGTTGATTGCTCCTGGCATTCAACTTGAAATTTCTATTTATTTGTACTTGGTAGAAACCGACTAGAGTTCATTTACCGCAATTATTTAAATTTATGCGATAAGGTGTCACATAGGTGTGAAAATGTATGCTTGCACTCTACGCCCTTTAATTGTACAATTCTTCCTTTTATTGGCTACGAAAAAGGAATATACAATAAGATAACAAAATAGGCAATTAGGAAGCAATATATGACTTTGGAAGAAAGTTCAATGAAAATGTCTTCAAGTCTGATACCACCATTTTTTTGGCCATTAGCAGTGTACGTTAACTACTAAAGTTTATTGTTCAAACTTAAAAGTAATTTTGTGTAAATATGGACTACTGTATGTTCTTCTGACAGTTGTGGGAAATAGTAAATAAAGGGTTTTGGTGAATTTTTCAATCAATTCTTTATTTTGTAAGCTGCACCAAAGCCCACAAGGGCATTTCCAAAGCATACGCACACAGTTCACATATCACTCTTATCAAGTGAAATATCATTTGAAATACTGCAAAATGTCTTTAAAAAAAACCTCATTACTAGCCTTTTTGGTTGAAATGTCAGCATAATTTTTTTAATATCTGCATCATGTTTACACTACACTATTTAGGAATTACTTAGGAAAAATCCAGCTGCAGGGTGTACTTCAGTCAAATTTTGTTAAAACATACGATACACGACTATTTTGTTTTTTATACAATTCACTAATTTTCGATCCATTTGTAAGTGATTGGAATTCAGCTGCATTTTTAAAAAAAAATTTTCGGAGCAATTACAAATTCTACAGTTATACAGTATATATAGTCACACTTTCAGCATTTTCCACATTACAGTTGTTACTAATCTACAGACTAGTTATATTAGTATTCACTTGATTTCATAAAAAAGGGAACTTTTCTGTTCACAGAAAACTTATTATAGGGAAGAGCGATCCTGTTTGATAATGCTTTCATGAAAAATACTGTTATTAAAAATGCACAGTCATTTTATTTCTTAAATATTTGGTACTTAAATGATTTTACATAAATCGATATTGAAAAAAATGTAACGACTATGACATTAGTCGGATGGAAAACAATGTATTTGGTCATTACAAGTACAATAATGGTGTAGTTTTCCGTTGAACTTCTTATCGTTGCCATTTCATAGAATAGCAGACGCCATTATTCTTTTGGTCGGTGTTTAAATTAATTTAACGGTATTCCAATTGCACGATAAGGAGTGCCTTTTTTGTACATCAATCGTCCATTTGGTGAAATCTTTGACTGCATTCTGTTTAATATCTCCCTCGAACAGGTGGCCTACCACTCTTTAAAACATAAAAGCATCACTTTAATAATAATTAACAATTCAAAACATGTTACAAATATCAGTTTTTTCAAAAAAGTACATACAAATGCTTTATCGTCCTTAAGTTCTGGGTTATTTTCTTCTATTAGAATTACCCAGTAAATTATGGCTGTAAACAAAGGAGCATATGTAAAATTGCTAAAAATCAATATTTAAGAATTTCCTTTGTTTTTTAAATTTTTAAAATTTCCAACAAGAACAAAAGGATAAATTTCATTTGCTTACCTGTAATAATGACTCCTAGAACCCAGAGAGCAGTCGTAGTGACGCCAATATCCCACCATGCAGGCAAAATCATATTTCTGTCTATTTGTTCTTTGCACAATGTATGATCTTGTGTAGTTATTTGCGATGTGTACAGTAACACCGAGCCATTCACTCTATCGAAAGGTTGATAGCCGATGTCTCTATATAATAACCAGCTCTTGTGTTATATCCTTCATCCACTGGAAGAGCCTATGTTTCAAGCCTTGTTAACAAATATTTGTCAATTGCTTTACAAGCAAAAAATATGTACAGAAATAATTCTATGGAAGGTATATTGTCCTAGCATAACTTGAATTCATTAAATTATGCTGCTTTTTAATTACTGGTTAATCAACTTTTTTTAAATTATAAAATATCAGGTGTTTTTCTAAGCGTTTTGTGATGGTGTTATAACTTGTGACATTCGATTAATTTTAATATAAACGATGAAATCTGATATTATGTATGTGATGCTTCCTTAAATTTACTTGCAAATATGTATGAAACAAAGCTTTTATTTCCAGTTAGTTTAGGATATGACATCGTGGACCAAGGGACGAAAACAAAATTTAATACGAAATTTAATGAGAATAAAATCAATTTTTAATTTGTTCTTTCATACATTATGTTCGAAAAAATTAAAATACGAGGTTGGTAGAAAATGTCAAATGGTATGATAGGCATCACAGGATCCAGCTCGAATTTGTCTTAGATCTGTAAACGTGAACAAAGTAAACAAAGACAAACCAGTTATCATAAAATAAAATTGCGTTTTGCATACATCATCATCAAGACCATACTATATGGAGGGGGATCTTGTGGATGAATCCATCCCCCACCCCTCCCCTTCATCACCGAAATTCAAGAAATGTACAAATTTCAAACCGAATTGGCAAAATATATAAGGGGAGTTTTGCATTTGAAGTGTGATTTTTCTGCTCTAGAAATGGACTTTGTTAGCATTAAAAGTGCAATTTTGCTAAGGTAAAAACGAAATTTTTGTTAGTTAAAGACTCACATTTTCTAAAGTAAAACCACACATTTTTTAGAAAAATTGCGTTTTTACCTTTAAAAAGTTGCTTTTTTACCTTTGAAAAATTGCGTTTTCACCTTTGAAAAGTTGCGTGTTTACCTTGGAAAAATAGCGTTTTTACCTTCGAAAAATTGCGTTTTCTGCATTAAAGGTGCAAATTTTCACCTAGGGCCTAGGGGGCCATTCAAAAATTATGTCACACCTAGGGGGTGGGTGGTTTTTTTTTGTGACAACTGTGTCCAAGGTATGGGGAATTGTGACTAAGGGGTGGGGGAAAGTGTTTAAAAAGAGGCAAAAAAGTGGGACATAATTTATGAATCACCCCTAGGCCAATAATACCCTATAAATTTATGGCTAAAATTGTCCACCCCTAGATTCTGGACCCTATCCCCCAAAAATGTGATGACACATATGGCCTTGATCATCATCAATAACCACGGGATCAGCACCATACATACTTGGGTTTAATCTTTTGGCACAGCTGAAGACACATTTATTTGAATAAGTCTTGCCATCTGATGCACATAAAGGAGCGAATTCTTGCGTGCAGATGCATTGGTTTCGCAAACCATTTGCCAAAAACACTAGAAAGACAAACCACTTGCGCTTTTAGCCCTTTCATAATAATACTAATCACTCCATAATTTGATATCCGAATTGATAAACTTTCATGTCGTCATAAGTTGCTACTTACCTATGCTGGTAAAAACTATAACAAACAAAAGTCTGTGAACACCGCTATTTCGCATATTTAAATTGATTTATACTGACATTGTAAGTGTAATATTATAAACTGCATTTTCCTATAACTGACACGTATTAATGATTCGATACAGCGATAATGCATAAAAAACCTGTTCCTATTCTTGGTAAAAATGATATACATAAAAATGAACATTGTCGCAGCTTGGCCAGAGGACGTAGGTCACTGGCCTAAAGTCGGATAAAACTGGGGATTTTCTACAGTGAGTTGCACCAATATCTGAATTGTACGACAATTCTTGAACGTTATATTCATGAGTTTAAGAAGGTTGATAAACGCTTAACTAGAGGGTAAATGTAATCTGAATAAACGACCTGGCATTGATCATAAAGGAATTTTCGTTCACATTTTAAATATGTTTCAATTTTTATAAACTAATGAAGATTTAACTGTATGGCCACCAAATAACAATGACATAATGAGTGCAAACATGTATAAAGGGAATGTGTTGAATGTTTCATACTTTGCAAGGGGTGCTTCATTTGAGTAATTGAGTCTTTGCTAATGCTAAGATTTATGAAAAATAAGCTTTATTGTACGCTATGCTTGCACATAGATGACAAAGCTATTTCTTTTTAAATTGATTAATGAATTGTGGTTGCAAGCATCGCTGTGGTTCTGTTGAATAAGTTTGTTTTAACAGGGTCCTTTGTGAGATTGCTTCAAGCCTAAATAGAAATAGGAAATGAGACACTGGAATTCACAAATTTAAATGATTCCAGTTATATAACACCTACGTCGATTCTTAGCTTGCTTAATCTGAAGCATGCAGCTATTGGAATAAGTTTGACCGTCTGAACCGCATACAGGATCATAATTCGCAGGACAACCAAAGATTTCAGCATTTACAGTTGACAATAATGCTATTTTAAATAAATGCATGTATATATGAAGTATATTGCGCATGTGTAATTTAGGGAAGACTTGGGGAGCATTGAGACACTTAACTAAAAACGAGCATTTGGTAATTGTCCTATTGATCTATAATTGTAAGGATATTGTGGTTCTATCAAATCTATTAAATCTTCTGTACAAATTGTATAATTAAGTCTCATTACACCCCACTTTTTGGGTGAAATGAGACAAAATTATACCAAAAAACAAAACAAAACTTCTTATACCTTAAATATATCATTGCTAAACCGAAAAACTTAACGAGCTACAACTGAAATATTACAACATGAAATTATTATTTATTATTATAAATAATTATTATTAGCGATTTCCATCTATCACGCTAAGAAAATTTAATTTAAATATTCAAAATTATTTTCGACTACTTTTAATTCATTTAGTCATTTTAGCCATATTATATTCGTAATAATAATTATCAAAGTTGATAACAAGGACAAAAAATACAAATTTAAAACTTGTTAAGTGATTATGTTCCAACTTGCCCCAATACAGTTGTCTCAGTTTACCCCACACGGAAATTTCCCATAGAAACTTAATTTGCACCAAAGGCAATTTCTTGCAGGTAAAACGATATTTTATATTTATTTAGCAATAAAACATGCATTAATTAGCAATAGACAGAATAACTGCGAAAAAATATTGAGGTATGAATAACTATGATTTTTCTAATAAAAAAATTTAATTTTACGACACAAAAGCCAATTCTTTTAAATTCCACAAAGATATTCCTGCGCACAAGGATCTTTTTGCTACAAAGGGTGTTCTACAGCAGTGAGCTAAGGCATTTTAGATTAAATATTTCAAGCCAATTTCCACAATAAAGCTTTTTAATAATGTCACTGTCTCACCTTACCCCATGTCTTAATCTTCCCCAGTCTCCCCTACATGTATATTATTTAGTTTCAAAAAGCAGCTACACTCACCTCCATTAAACACAACCATTGCCACGAATAAGAAGATAACTCCCATGGTTTTCATTTTGGATCCTCTCTTCTATAATGAAACTGAATCAAGATTGAGAATTTCTTTTAACATCTCTTTAAATCACAAGGTGAAATTGAAATACATAGAAAAGAGTGTTGTTGATTGGTTGGAATATTGAACGTCACGTTAGAGACAATTAAATAAGTTAGGACGTATAGTTATTGTTGTGCAATTTTAGCTTTTTTTGCCTCGGGTGGTGAATATGCAATCGTGAAACATTAGCACAGTTTGTAATTCTTTTTAAGTCTGAATACTACAAAAGAGAATTATCACTAAATGTTGTTGTGTTTTTCTTGGGTGAGTTTACTCAGAATTGCATTTCGTTATAACCTTCAAAGACGTCTGTTATTAACAGGAAGTGATTTCGAAATTATTTTAATAATAAGTCTGCGTGTATAATGTAACATGTCCCATATTGTAGCTCATAGTGGGTTGATATGTGTACTAAAACAGGAGCATCATTACAAAATATTTGAGTAAAACAAATATTTATTTACAAATTGAAGTTTCTTGATGTACAGGGATTGGAATTTGAAATCTTTATTTCATTTGTGATAAGGAGAGCTTAATTACTATTTGCAATTAAATGGCAGCATGTTTAAAATCAGTTGGATGATATTAAATACCTTTTAATAAAATAAAGTATTACACATAGAAATTCAAATAAAACATTGCTTTTCAGTTCTATCTACTGTACAATGTCATCAGTTAATTTTTTGACACCGTCCTTTATGATCAACAGTTAGATCTGAAAGTAAGAACATTGAAAACAAACCATGAATAACATAATCTGTGAAAAAGCTCAAAATGACAAATCCTACTCAAAATTTCAATATCTTTACCAAGTTTTTTATTAGCAGCACAAGCTAAAGCTTCTGGGTTTGAATAGGTGTTGCCATCATTTCCACAGACTGGATCAAATCTGTTGGTACCGATGCAATTGCTGGCATCTGGCTGTGGTGGTTGACAATTGGTACATTGGAATGTAATAGTAACTAAAAAGCAACAGTTGAAATTGTATTGCTTTTTATATTCAACTTCACCATTCGTAATCATAGATTTATTATCACAAGTTTACAATTTTCTTGCTTTGTAAATAATAAGCTCAGAAAACATTTTAGAATTGCAACTATCCATGTGTGGAGGGAATGATGACACCAAGATATTTTAATTTGACGTTTGGTGGAAATTCTATGCAGAACAAACTATTTAAAATGTGAAATATGAAAATTTTGAAACTTACTTTTATAAACAAGTGGTGTTTCGGCATATTTTTTGAGCAGTTCAACATTAATAGTTTTCATGACAGGTCATGTCCGGATACAGTATTTGAAAGGGAAATCAAAATAAAACCATATTTACCTATTACAAGCAACACTGACATTATTACAGTTGACGTTTTCATGTTTCCTGTAGTCAATTAGTCCTTTAATAATACGAGCATTATTAAAATACAATTCAATTCAACTCAGTACCCTAAAGTCAGAAAATAAATGCCATATGGTAAGGGAAGGGGAGGTCGAACCCAATCATTACAGGAGAATGCCCCTACGTCAGTAGCGACTTAAACATAATTGATAAATTGAATTTTTACTAAATCTGGACTTTCGCCAGGAAGGCTATTCCATCGTTTAATCGCATGCAAAAAGAAGGACCAAAAAAGCATCCATCTTGGCACTAAGCTCGGTCAAAATATTTTAGTGATTTTGTCTACTCATATAATATGGTCCTTAGGTGTTAAAATATGTAAAACAACATGTGAATTACAAGAAATATTAAAGCGTTTGAATAACCCCATAGATAACTTTTCGCGTCTGGACCTCGACGTGCCACAATTTAGAGAGTGGAGCATTTTTGTCACACTCGCAAAATGTTTGGAATGGTGATTCCAAATAAGATTTTTGCTAATATAAACCCCCAGATACTTGACAGTATCAACGAGTTGAACACCAAAAAAATATTCATTCATTTAACAAGTGAGACATAGGGTAGGTATCTAAAACGTCATTTAAAATACTTTGTGTATTTTTCTAAATAAAGCGTTAAAAATATGTACTTACTTTAATTTTTAAATCCACGGTCTACAAGTATACACCTTATCCAACCGCAAACTATAATGTTGATTTTTAAATGGGATATCCTGTGCGTATATTATCTGTACAACAACTGCTATATGACATTTAACCTTTAAACATAATGGTGCAATGACGTAGTATATATACATTATACGCAGCATGTTAGATATCGCTCAATGTCATTTTTATTTATTTAATCATGTCATGTATTTACAAAATTGCACTTGAAGCTTCTCATATGGTGTTTCGAGGCTAGTTACGCTTATAAAAGTTAAACGCATAATAGACTAATCAGCAATGGCAATCATTATAAGTGAAAGCATGTAAGCTCAATTAGATTACTTATGATGTATTAATTAACCGTTGACAACTTGCTGTGAATGTGATGACAAAGTTATCGAGTTTGTTTTTGCTGAGTTTTCTAGGTTTTAAACACATTTATGGTGATATTCTTGAAGAAAAATGACCTGTTTATGACGGTCGAAACAGTAGGGTCATCCTAGGTACTGTAGTAACAATTATGCAATAGTTGGTCTTGTTCTGCACTCCCCTGTATGAACCACTCTTAATCCTAAAAACGATTATATAACATGAAATTGTAAGTTCAGATATGCATTTTAGGAGTAAATCGTCGAAATACTCGTAATTGTTTAAACACAATATTTAGAATTATGCAAACTGATTTTTAGAACACGAATTATATTATGGTTTTTGGTATTTATCATTTCAATTGAATTCACTAAGACTAATTGATTCTACAAACTAATTTTAAATACAAAATATTAGAATCAAAGTCACCTGATCTTAACATCATAACTATTACCAATAGTACAAATATTTTGTCTACTTTAATTACAATTAAGGGGTAAAAAGTGAGGGTCAAACTCACTGTATCTGAAAGTGAAAGTGATTTTTTATGACAGGGAATTTTTGTTCAGTTATTTAAAGGCTTTTGTTTTGTAAATGGATTAAAATAAAGACCTTGACCATAGTTAAACTTGCCAAAATTTGTAATTTTATTTTAATATGAGTAGCAAAAATTTTCTATTTTACTGTATGCAAAATCTGATTTTTCGAAAAATGAGAGAAATCCTATCGTAACAAATCTGATTATATGTGCAGGTAGATTTTTTGACAATAAAAAATACATGATTTCAATTTAATTCACTTACCTGCTTTTGATTTCGATTTGCAAAGCACTTGATTAAGATTTCTGTATGTCTCGCCATCAGTCCCACAGACTGGATTAATAGTTGAGTTATTTGAGCAATCAACTGTGTTATCGTTGGCATTAATCCCAATCAATAGTTTGGAAAACATGACTATCAGATGAATATACTATGCATGAGTTAATTTCATACTGGAAACACAGTCATTTTTCAAAAATTTAGTTAATTACCTATGCACGTGCAAGTAGTCAGAATAAATAACCAATGCACTGATGCCATCTCAACTAAACTTGAACTATTTTTGTAAAATTTAATAACAAATTTGAAAAAATAAATTATTAAAATTGTACAGATAATCTAATAATGAAATATAAACAAGCTTATTAATTAAAAGCTGAACGTTGTTTTTGACCTTAAAAAGCTTAATGTTTATAAAATTATTAATTATTATTATCGCTAAGAAACATCGCATAGATATCCGCAGGATGCAAGCAACAATCACCGGATTTCCTTTAAAAATATTCAGTAACTCATAAGGGTTAATCACATTTAATCTTTTTTAAATGTTATTAACTAAATTCAAATAAGGAGGAAAAGTATTCTTGTGGTATACCGTTGGATTTCTGCAATATTTTCAACAAGATGTGTGGTCAAAAATCTGGTACTTTGTTTGCCATTTATTTACTCAATAACATGATACATAATTATTGAAGGCATCCATTACATTCAAGTACAATATATCGACAATTTCAACCATATGCTGAGTAGTTTGCAAACTGAAAATTACAAATTCCACAAGAGGCACTGCTCTAAATATATTCTAATACCAATATCATCAATGTACCAATTTATCAGTGTTGGGTCTCTGGAGGATTGAAAGGAGTAAAAACTCGTATCAGGTGTTGGATGATTGAATGAATCTATAAGGGTGGGAAAAATAATGGTAACTTATAAGAAAATTGAATGAGTATTTGTACTCTGATGTAATATCCTATTAATGATCAACTGATTATGTTGTGTATCCTCTTAGAAAATGTAGTGCAAAAATATGGTGTTCATCCAATATTGCCCTTAAGCCACAGATCGGCCCTTACGACGACTACCACCAGACTTTCCACTAGATTTTCTGCTGGGAGTACGACCTTGGTTACTGTGGCCTTTGTTATTATTGGTGTTACTATTTCCATTTCCAGTATTTGCAGGTTTTGGTGCTGGAGCAGGAGCAGCGGGTGCAGAAGGGGCATATGGGTTGTATGGGCTAGGTTTGGAATTAGAATTGGCTGGGTTTGATGGGGCATATGGATTGGGCTGTTGCTGGTTCGGACTGGGCTGTACTGGATATGGTTTTGGCTGTTGAGCATATGGGTTGGGCTGTACTGGATATGGTTTTGGTTGTTGGCCATAGGGATTGGGCTGTTGGCCATAGGGATTGGGCTGTTGGCCATAATTGTTAGGCTGCTGGCCATAGGAGTTGGGTTGGTGGCCATATAAATTGGGTTGTTGGCCGTAGGAATTTGGTTGTTGTTGGAATGGATTTGACCCAATTCCAGCGCCTCCCAGATTCTGTTTATTTTGTTTATTTTTGCTCATATCAGAAGCAACTTTCCCAAGAACAGCCCCTGCTATGAGTCCCTTTGCCATGCCAGAACCCTTCCCACCACCGATGTGCAATTCAAAGGAATTGTCAGGATATTCCCTCGAGTTATCCCATCTCATGCCATCCCCAGGATAATTTCCATGACCATGGTGCATTTGTCCTGTTCTTGTGTGTCCAGTATTATCGAATGCATTGCCAGGTTGAGTATTTTCATTGTGTGGTACTGGTGCAAGTTCTGGATTATTGGGTTGCTGTGCGGTGTTTAGGCTTTCAGACAAGCCATCCCATTGCTGCCTTTCTCTGTCCATTTCGTGAGGTATTGCATCGGTAGGACATTGTCCAGCAGAAATCATTACAAGCCCTATGAGGGAATAACATAATCAGAAGAATGCCAAATAAATAAATGGATTTGTGGATCGGGCATCGAAGCTGACTCAAGCCCAAAACAACATTTAATAAACGGCGAATAATACAAACTAGGTATAAATACCTTGATGTTTCAATTTCTCACACGTCAAATGTCCTGAATTTATATAAGTTTTTCCATCATTGCCACACACTGGCTGATAGTAAAAAATATAAGTACAGTGGGGCCTTGCATCCATTTTACCTATAAGCATCAAAAACCATCAAACGATACGGTTAAATAATAATATCAAGCTATACTGTTATTTAATTTTCAGTTTAAAAAAATACCTTACCAAATATTGCAAATCCAAGAATTATCATCAACGCCGATTTCATCATAATGGTAAATTATTATTCGATAATTAACTAAAGCAGAAATTATTAAATTGAAATAAAATATAATATAATAGATCATCATTTATGAAATCACATTGAGAAGAGATTATATATTTCATAACGAATATATTTCAAAACGAAATGTTTAAAGAAATTAATACAAGAGCAATTCAGTTAATAGGAACTTATTTATACTTTGTAGCAATGTATCAAACAATCATGTATGCATACAATTAACATTGATTATGAATTATCTCAAATTCTCAATGATCTCTAAATAATTTTTTTTTGTTTCTTTTGTTTTCTCTTAAACTCAATCCTCGAGAATACTTTTTCTCACAAAAGCAATACTATATTCTGTACTTGTAAAACAGGCGTCAATTTTACATCTGCTCTGTTATGTTGATTAGCCAATCGAAAGGATCCCCTAAATTAGTTTATTGAGCTATAGTTGAGCTAATACGCAAATTCTGGGTTTACAAATTATTACTAAATTGGGTGTCCACCACAATTGGCTACATCTCATCATCTCATAGATTTGCATGCAAATAATTATTTAGTTTAAAAAAAATGAATTACCTATGAATTCTGCTCAGCGTCTGTTATAGGCAGCTGTCGTCGAGATTTTAGTCTCAATGTTTAGTATAAGATCTGGTATCCGGCAAACGTATTTAAGACGAAAGTTTGTAATGACATTCAGTAGGGCCACCGGAAATCGAGGTCGACAATTATTTATTAAGCAAGAAATTGCCTCGTAAATGAGGCGTCATTTGGACATAACCTCATAGATCCCAATTACAAGAATTTGACGTCTAAACTGGTCTAAGTGCAACTTAATTAACAGTAATTGATCTATTTACAATCCTTTATACAATTTGGTTGTTATTTAACTTCATTTCTTACTGCATGCAAATTGCTTTATAACAAAACTGACGCCATAGCAAATGATCTACGAGAATCTAGTCTTTCAATTCTATTTTAATTAAAATTAACTTGTGCCAAGTTGATTGTACAGGATGCGTCTTAAACTTATAATCTTATTTCCAATTTCAACTTTAATAAGAGATTGTGGTGCAGCAGCTACAAAAATTAGCTAGAGAATTCTGTTAATGGGGTTAATTAGGAAGTCATGTGTGCTTTATCCACTGATGTTGCTAGATTTTAACTACGACCATTTGTTTGAAATAAACTGTTTTCGTCTTCATTGGCAATTGTTTAAACTTTTTACAATGTTTTTAAGAACTTAGGAAAACACCAAATGTTAGCCTCGCTACACCACAGTGCTGTACTGCAGTTAAGCAACCTACATCTACATTTATTGTGTGATAACCAATTTTACTGATAAGAATTCCAGAGATTATATGTTAAACAGCATCCTCCAAGTGATATTGCACAATTTAATTGCAACATTATCATGAATTAGTGTAAAAAAGTTGATGATTGAATTCCTCAATTAGAAAATACATGTAATTTTGGTGGCGTCACTGCAGTACAACACTGTGGTGAAGCGTGGTCACCATTTAGCGTTTTCCTAATCAACATTGTACAAAGATTAATAATTTCCAATGAATATATTTGCTAAATAGACATTTTGTCTTAAGTGTTATGGGTCCAAGTTATTATTTTGATATCCATCAACAAATGGTCCTAGTTAAAATCTAACAACATCAGTGGATACAGGACGTCCTTTTTAACCCTATTAACCGAAGTTCCATAACTATAAGATTTAAAAAAAAAAAGTTTCATTTAAATTATATATTATAATAACAGTTAAAATTAGAATTTCTGACTAAATTTGTCGTTAACCAATTATACCAACTGAACCAACTTTCATGTATTTTAAATAATAATAATAAAAAATGCCAATGGTGGTTTCATAAATGTCTTAATATAGAATTTATTGTATTATTTACATTCCCAGTAACATGAAATGTTTAAAAATTCAGAAAAGCAATATAACGTGCAAAATTGATTTACTTTTCGCCGACTGAATCTTCATTTACATCATCATTTTCAACATCATCAGTATATTGATACTCTGGCTGAGGATAGTCTTCATAATGTTCATAGTTTTCTTCAGCTGATCGGCGTCCTCTAGCTCTTCCACCTCTTCTTCCACCACCACCACCGGCTTTTGCTATGCTGTGGATGACTGCTTTGGCTATGTGTTTCTTAATGTTGCTCTTGTGATGGCGTCCACTTTTTATGTGACCGACATGGATCTTAATCTTGGAATGTCTGGAATCGCCTTCACCACTATCCCCAAGCGGCCCATCTGCAATGATGACTCCACTTTCGGGGCATTCACCTTCTCTCCATTTCCTTAGACCTGTTGGAATATATTAAATCTTATTAATGCTAGATTTACATTAATATTAAAATATAATATACTATGCAAAACATGGTATATTTGTAAGCTTAATGATATGATATTGGGAAACTGCACCGTTTTCAAAAGCTAACAATTTGCAAGCAAGGCATAAAAATTACTAAAAAGTAACAAAATATTATCAACTGTTATTTGTGGAATTTGGTATATACATTTTGTGTAAACATTATAAACAACTTTATTTTGGTTTTCTTAGTATTTGCTTATTGAAACTAAAATTGCAAAAAAAAAGTCTTTGACAGTTGATTGTCTATAGCGAATACACATATATATAAGCACACATTTTGGGCAAACGTTCGTGAAAACGAATTATTTTCTTGAATATATTATCTGTAATTTATTAAATATATAGGAAATTTGTTCATGCAGTTTTCATGAGATATTAACAATTCTACATATTTTGAAATTATTACCATTGAAATTTACTACTTGTACATATAATGTATTATTGAATATGGTAATTGCCAGGAACATTTAGATATGAATTTGTTTTAGCCCTATGCATGCTATAGTGATGTTATAATTTATTCTAGAAATTGATTTTGTGTTTTACCTGGTTTCTTAAGTTTCTCACAAGTCAGATGACCATTATTAATGTAAGTCTTGCCATCGTTACCACACACTGGTTTGTGTAGAAAGACATAAGTGCATTCTTCGTAATTAGCCTTTGTTGCGCCAAGGAAAGCGACTGTAATGATAAGAACATAATTTTAAAAAAATATATTTAATGTAAAAACCAAAGAACTTTACATCAAATTAAGTTGTGTAACTGTTGTTTTAAGTCCTATAGGGCTGGCTTGTTCATTCATTGTGTCAGCACAGTTTTAGATGTTTCAAGTATTGATGCTCTCAGCCTATTGGTAATGCAACATATGATCGACAAAGCCAATACATTTAATAACGAGTCCAGGTTCGGGTTTTATTTGTTGAAAATTACGTGGAATTGCATATAAAATATTATTAATCATCTTACCATAGATAACGCAAGCAATGCTGACCAAAGCAATTTTCATCTTGATAACTGCAAATTCTTCAAGATTTCCAGGGGAAAAAAAGGTTATTCAAACTATAGATTTTATAAAGTTAGATTAAACAATTTGTCAACAAAAAAATAATAAACAATAGAACGCTTTTCATTTTAAATTACTGAGCCCCCAAATGTTTATGTATAAATATATATAATGGTTTATAGTCTCAGTTTGAACAAAATTCATAATAATATTAACAAACAATGTTTTTTTAAAGAGCTAAATTCGTTTTAAAATGAATCCAAAATCCAAATTTTCTATTCAAATTACCGAATTTAAAATAGAATCAAAGTGAATCAAAGTGAAATGGATAAGCAATTTCATGCACAATGATTTAGGAATAGCTGTTTGATTTTTAAAATGATGAAGTCAAAAGAATAATTAAATACTATTATAATACCTTAATTGCTCTCTTCTTGCCGAAATACGAGTACAAGTGTATATGATTTAATAATTATCAAGCCTTTTTATACATTTTTTTCTCTATTATCACTTACAAAATATCGAAATTAAACCAATTTGTTTCCGTTTTACTCCACTTTTTAAATGCCAAAATCATTATTTTAAGAATTTTATGATGTGATTGAATAAAAAACACTGTCGTCAAAATTTGGCATTGACATTTAGTTAAAGACGTCTGTCACAAAGTTTTAAATGGCAAATGATAATATCTGTCCATGAAGACTAATTGAAGGTTAAGGTCAGTGGTATACGCATTTAAGCACCAAAAACCTCTGTAAATTATTAAAATCTCGCTTTTGTTACTATACTGCATCGTACTTGCTATATATGCTCTAATGTTATTGGGGAATCAAAACTATCACATGAATTTGGTTATTGAGTCTTGTTGAGCTTGTACTCAAATCTAGAGTTTATGAATTGATGTTAGCTAAATTGAGTAACTGCTGTGTGTCATCCATAATATGAATTCCGCACAGTTTGTAAGTTGCTGTTGTCGATTTTTAATTCTTCTCTACATATTACTTCTTTATTTGATAAATTTGTTGCAGTCTTAATGAACTGTAATTTATCTATTTACAATCCTTTATGAAATTTTGTTGTTATTTTTATTCAGTCTGGGCTACATGCAAGTTGCTTAATAACAAAACTGAGGTCATGCATACAGAAAGGGCTTTATGAGAATACGCTATACTATATAATTCTTTTATTTCTGTACGATAACATAAGGTCCCATATATATACTGTATTACAAATTGGTTCCGAAACTTTAATAAGAGGCCATGGTGTAAATTTTAGCCCAGACACCCCCTCCTTCCCTTCCTTTTGGACGTCCTTATGTTTTATTTTAAGTAGGATGTTCAGAAATTTTTTTGGAATATACATAGGCCATTTCTATAAATTTCCAAGCACCCGCCTTGTTCTGATTAACAGAAATTTCCTAAACTCGAAAGGAAATTCCAATATGAAATTATTGTTCGACACGAAATTAGGCATAATTTGCGACTTTCCTGAGGTTTTACAAATTCAAGTACATTTGGGACTGGTGACACATTTCTCCTGGTGTCCAATTCCCCTTTCACTGACCTTTAAAACTTAATTAAACAAAAAATCCAAAAACCTGAAAAACACTATCATTAGTGGACTCCATTATGGCTACACCCTCCCTCTCCCCTGTCCACATGACAGCAGACCACTTAACCCCCTCTTGAGGACGTCCTTCTTGAATGGCCCCCAAATGCTTTTTGAATTTCTACCTTTGATTTTTATTAAAATCATAATGTTAATGATGGTTCAGAAGTTGTCTTGCATCAAATCTCATGAATCGTTGAGCGAAATTCCGGAGGGTAAAAGGGGAAATTAATTTTTATAATCAGAATAAAGACACTCACAGCCAAACTAAATAAAAATAAAAATTGTTTAAAATTTTATAAATCAGCAAGGTCATTCGCTTGTCGTTTTTCACTATAAAATGGTAGATTTTTTTTTAAATTAATAAACAAGTTTGAAAAATGTCCGTTATTTTGCACACGCTGCCAGCAGGTGGCAGCATGAGATAGGCAAGTTGTGAGGGCAAAAATTCAAATAATAATTTAAATTAAAAAAATCTACTATTTTAAAATGAAAAACGACGAGCGAATGACCTTGCTGATATCAAGCTATTTTACAAAAAAATTATTTTTATTTAATCTCTTTTTGTTTGGCTGTGAGTGTCGTTGCAAATTTACCCATTGAAAAGGATGGGGAAGAATGGTGTATTCAAAACCTTGTTAACAGGGTTTGAATACACCATTCTTTTATCTTTCCTTAAGCTTCAGTGATGCACATGGGACCCTTGGCCGCACAATTTTTGGAAAACACAATGGCCCCACAGTATACAAATTGAAATTGCCGCTAAAATTTAAAGCGCAAGGGAAAACCATAAATGACTACTGCTCTAGGTTTGGCGACCTTACGATCATTAGTGAGGAATTCATGTAGCGTCCCCGGGTAGAAAGGAATAACTAATCGAATTTTAACATGCTGAAAAGTGCGTACGTTTGGTAATTTACGCTAGTGTTTAAAATAATATTTCACTGGTAATTACGCAGTTTATAATTCATTTCCGTCATCAAAACTAATTTGTTTGAAATAATATAAAACTTTGGCTGTGCTGCATGTTAAAATGTATCTAGTTGAAGCGCTATTGGGGTAATTTCCTGCGTTATCAAATTCGATTTGTTATTTCTCTTCTTCGCCACACTCGTTTGGCATTTTGGCGGTAATGGTTGCGTTGTTTCCTTCTTGCCTTCTTTAGTTTATATTTTTGCTGCTAATTATTATGTTTGAGTATTGATATAACGCTTAACTGAACTTATGTTTGTATATTAAGGTTGGTTTTGTGAGTTAAAGGCAAACCGGCACTTGGCCTGCAACCTTAGTTGACCCATACCAGCATGGAGTCTGAATCAGTGGAACTTGAACTTACAGAAGAGGAATTGCTCGGTATTCCTGTTGCAGTTAAAGAAAAAATAGAAAAATGCTTGAAATCTAAAGAAAATGATCTGCTGGAGCGAAATGCAGAGTTGGAAAAACTACGCGTAAAAGCTGGTGTGTGGAATTTTATGTGACATACTTTGATATTTAGGGATGCTCTGATATATAATTCAATCTAACCTCAACCAGCTGGTTTATATAGGCTCATCTAATATAACTATGTATTATTAGGATACACTTTCAGGAAATGTAGTTTAAAATCCCTGTTTGGTTGTAGTAGATATGTCGAGATTTATTTATAGTGTTTTTTATGCAGGTTGTCTAAAATCATTTGCTAGCTCTGAAAAGCTTCATTGAATTCTTAAATCATTCGTTTCTAGCATTTTAGCATTTGTTGAGCATGTTTGCATGGCTTACATTTCGTGCTTTTTGTGACCATCATTATTTTGAAATCCACTTAGTCACATTTGCTATTTATTTCGTATGCTTTATTTGACAGATCAACAAAGCTTTGATTTAGAACAACAACTTGAAGAAAGTTTGAAAAAATTGGAAGTTGAACAAAAAAAAGCCACTCAATTTGAGGCAAAAGTTTGTGAACTTGGTATGTATACTTGTCAAGCTGAGCCATTTCTAAAAAATAGTTTGCATTAATCACACATATAAGGTGACCAGACCTGTCCCACAAGGGGATTCTTTCGCACAAAAATTGTACGGAGCCTCGTGAAGGCTTAAGGGCGCCCAAAAGTGTATTTTTAACAGATTCATCCTTTAAAAAGGGTTTTTCAAAAATGTTACATATGAAATTTACGTTTATAACGGCGAGAAAACTTAGTCGTTATAATAATAACTTAGTATTTGTGGAATACCTGATGAAATAAATTCATGTTTGCAATAAAACGACGATTATGGTATAACGTCAAGATTTCTTAGTCTTTAGGGTATAACGGCGGTGAAACATCGTGTTTACAACTTCACAGCAAAAACATCTGAGAAAATTTCGTGTTTGCTATATTTTACTATGATAAAACTGTACTTACAGCACATGAGCCTTCACGAGTCTCCGTACAATTTCAATGGTGGGAAAGCTCCTTTGCCCATTGATCCTAGATTCCACATATAAACATTATTTCTTAAAACTTGCTTACAGAGAGTAGTTTAGAAGCATGTACAACAGAGTTAAATGTTTCCAAACAAGATGCTACTAATTATAATGCTCAATTGGTAAGTTTGGTTAATTTATCGATGTATAAGATAGCGAAGTGCTTATAGAATTATAGCCACATCGTGTATAGTCTGTTAAACTTCCATGTCATGAATTGTTTTAAACAGGAAACTGTCAAATGTCAGCAAAATGAACTTGCTGTTGAAAAGAAGGAGTTGTTAAATATTTTGGAGAAAAGGAACGCTGAATTGGAACATCTTAAAGGTAATTCACAAGCTGCGTTCATTAAAGTGAAATATTGTTCAATGTAACAATCATTTTTATTGCTGCTTAATAGATGAACTTCACTCGGTTGCAAAACAGTACACAACTGTTAATCAAGCAAAGAATAATTTGTTATTGCAAGTTGATCAGTTAACATGTGAAGAATCTGCTCTGAAGGTTTGCTATACAAAATAAAGTAGGGATAGTTAAATGGAGTACTTATGTTTCATGTAATTCAAGTATAATTTTTACCAATGTAGCACCAGGCTAACCGTTTGGAGCTTGATAAGCAGTCATTAACTAAAGAGGTGGAGCACTTGTCATCAGAGATTTCACAGGCTACTAGTTCCTTGTTTTCAGCTCGCAGTGAACAGATGCATAAGCAATTGGATTTACAATCAAAACTTGATAAAGCAACTGAAGAAGTAAGTATGATTATGTTATCTGTTGGCAGGTTTTACAGATTTTTCATTTAGTTGCCAACTTAATAAAGCTATTTACAGTTTTGAAACATTCATACAAGTTGATAAATGCTGTTAATTATGCTAATTGTAGCTTCGCTTGCTGAAAGACGTGAAGGAATCTTTGCAAAAAGTTATATGCGATCAAAATGTAAAGCTTGAGAAGATGGCAAATCAGCTGAAAGAACAGCGTGATGCAAACATCAAAGCTGAATCACAATTTGGCGTGGGATTGCAAAGTCAAGTTAAGCTCACAAACCTTTATAAAGTAAGTTATGCCCATTATTAAAAAAAAACGAATAAATTTATTGAAAAATGAAAGGCTGTTGTTACTTATGTAATTTTGTACAAATTCTGCTATTGCGTTTTTTTATTTACCAAGAGCTCTTTAGAAGAAACTCAAGACCGTGTGAAAGAACTGTTAACTGCAATTGAAGAGATGCAAAAACTACTCAAACAAGCTGCTGAGGAAAATAGTACAATGTCCAAAAATTTCCAACTTGAGAAAGCTGCGCTTCAATCAGAACTTTCTGTTAAGAGTGACCTGATTTCCAAGCTTGAAAATGAACTGGAGAAGGCAAACGAGCTGCTCGTGCATTTGAAAAAACGAAGTAAGTATTAGTTCCGTGAGCGCATAAATTTGATTTGTGCTCAAAATGTGATATTCATTTGTTCACGTGCATGTAGCCCTTTCCGATAGCGACGTGGAGTCTATGTCCCCATCAGCAGCTGCCGCTAGCCGTCTACTGAAATCTGGAAAGAGTTTAACACAAATATATGCCGAGTACATTGACTTAGCCAATCAACTACAAGAACAGAAGGAAACTAACTCCAGAATAACCATGTATTTTGATCAGATACACCAGGTATGTTTGTGAAACTGAATAACGTTAGTTATTATTGAAAAGTGGCTCATCATTGAGTTTGTTTAGGAAATTGAAGCAAATGTTCCCGCTTTGCGTAAGCAACAAGAAGAGTTTGAGAAAGCATTGGAAACTATATCCGCATTAACACAACAGTTAAACATGTCTGCAGCTGTAAGTAAACGAATATGCTCTAATAGTATGACAAGCGGAATAATGTTTGTTATGTTGGTGCTAAGAAAAACTCAATTTTAGCAACACGAAGGGATGGAAAACAACTTGAACGAGGCTAATCGAAAATCCAAGATATTTTTAATGGAGAATGAAGAGTTGAAAAAATCATGCTCGGATCTTGGGCAGCAGGTTAGTTATTGTCTTTTATTTGGCCTTTTTTTTATAATGTGCAACAACACATGTGACACATCCACACACATTCTATTTTTAGGTTTGCTTCCTATTGAAGAGAGTAGAAGAAGCAGAGGGTCGAGTCATAGTAGATGATGATGATTCAAACATGGTGTCCAGTACCGTAGTTGGTGGTAATAGTGCTGCTGCCGTTGTTTCCGAAAAATTAGTCACTTTCAGGTACGATGTTTGATCCTGTTTATTTAGTATCAGTTTTGCAATTCGTTTAAAAAGAAGTTACTACAGCATTCCATAAATTTTAGGAATTTGCAAGATTTGCAAATTCAAAATCAAAAGCTCCTTGCTGTTGTTCGGGATTTGACAGAGGCAAGGCAGCAAGAAGAAAAAGAGTTCTGCGACACAAAGTAAGCAGATTTCAGATTACTCTTTAATGCAATCGGCCATTTTTAAGTTTGCTTTAGTGGGTTATTTAAGATCCTCATGTGATAATTTGTTTCTTTGGGAATGTGTTTAATAATATTTGTGAACAAAATAGAATTAGAATTTCCCTCTAGATCAAAGTTATTTATTTTTATTACAGAATCGCTGAACTTCGATCGGAGCTCGATGAAGCACTGAGTGAAATTAAAGAGTTGAGAGATGCAAGGGATAGACAAAATGAAATGGTTAAATCTATTATTAGACAAAGGGAAATGTTTAAGGTGCTGCTTTCCCAAACTGCTGAGGGCAAGGTACGTTGTAAACCATGAGCTATTAAAGTATGATTTCTTAAAATTTTTGTTAGGATGCTTTTGGTGTATGGGCTTAGTTTTTTGGTTTAACTGTGTCATCAATAAAATACTGTATTAGTACTTTTGTCAGTACATGATGGTGATCATGAATGTCCAATATGAATAATTGAAATTAACAATGTAACAGTTATTCAAATTTTGAATGATTGCCTCCTTCTACCTTCCAACTTTTTATGATATCATCACTTGGCTAGTTCAAAACTTGGACTTATCTCGATTAATTCTTTTTTTTTAGGAAATGAATATTCATTTAACTGATGTTCCACAGACAGCCAAATTAATGTCACCCAAACAGTCATCTCAGAAAAAAGAAAACGAAGTCTCTGCGGCCTTGCAACAAATGAAAGAAGATTTTGATGCCTATAAAGCTAAAACTGTTGAAAATAATAAGTTAGTATATTTCTATGTAGTTATTAGCCGAATCATTTATTGAAAGATGGCCAAACTTGTGTAACATTTCACACGAATTTCCTGTTAACTTTTCAGGATTCATCAAGAACAATTGGATAAAATGCAAGAGGAAAGATTGGAATTGAGGCTTTATAGTGCAAAGATGTCTTCTCAGGCACGTTTTTTTTAAATTTGTAAATTTTCGAGTTTTTTGTTGTGGTTTTTTTCTCATTTTTCTCACCAAAAATTTAATTTTACAGTTAGAATATGTTACTGAACGCTTCAATACCGTGAAAGATAGTTTAGAGGGTTTTAAAAAGGAGATTTCAGCTTTAAGTACTCGCAACGAGCAGCTTTCTAACTTATCTGCCAAAAACGAAGAAACAGTCTGCACTCTTCGCAATGTAGGTTCAAAGTAGAGTGATGCAAATATTATTTTTAGGGTGTAGCACTTTTGATTTCAATGAACACTTGCTCCGTTAGGAATTGATGTCCATGCAAGACAAGTTATCGCGAGCGGAAGTGTCGGCAGAAAATCTACGCCAAGAAAGGTTACTGTTAAAGCAATCAGAGGCACGTTTGCAGGGAGAAAACGATTGCTTGCGACGTGAAAGAAGCGGTCAGTCTGTTCTGTTGGCCAATCTGCAAACAATTCAAGTAAGTCTGCAAAAGTCGCTTTTGTTCCAACTGGTTTTCATGCAAATATTGGAAATATTGAATGGATGGCGATTTCCGTTGCTTTACCATTTCAGAACAACTTAGAAAAGTCGGACAGCGATACCAAAGCTATATTAGCAAATAGAATTTTGTCCCTGGAGAACGAAGTATCTGCTCTTCAAACAAAATTGAACCAAGAAAGCGAACGATATGCTCGGGCTTCGGATACTTTGGAGGTATGATTACATAGTTTATTTTAAAATTGAGCAAAACTGAGATTGGTAATTGACAGACCTTACTAAAACTTAGAAAAGGATAATGTAGAAATATTTGAAATTTCATAGTATTTTTAGCTTGGCTTTATGGTAATTGCAATTAGTGTAATTTTAAAACGCAATTTCGCATTTGAGGGCTTTATAGAAATAACTTTACTGTTAAGTACTTGACAATTGACCGTATTTTAGAGCATTTGCTTGGAATTTTTGGAAAATTATCTATTATTTCTTAACATTAGAAAACGGTCGGCTTATTTTTAAGGGTAATTTTTTTTTGCTTTACATTTCAGCAACAAAGACAGGAAGCTCACTCGAGGCTTCAAACCGAAATCAGTAAGCACAGCAAGACCAGAGATGAGCTTGTTTCGGCCTATTCAACAGTTCATGAGCTTCGGCAAGAGGTAGCTGAAGTTTTTACAGTACAATATTATTTACATTTATACAGGTCGGAGTTTTAGCTTCATTGTAATGTTTATTTCATATAGGTCTGCTTAGGGGAAGCAAAATTAAAAACATTAGAATCAATGGTTTCAAAGTCTACGTCAACACCTGGTACCTGATTTTATTCATTCTAATGATTCATAACTTGTTATTCCACTGCCCATTATTAAACGTATGATTTTTCTCATAGTCAAAGGGGCCTCAACCAATGCTAAGGGAATTACAGTTGCAGTCCCAGATGACTTGCCGTTGCAGCTCAAGGAAGCACAAAGCGAAATTGAATGTAAATAATATATCTAACAATGGGTTCCGTTAATCTTTATCAACAGTTTGAGAAAATATGCATGACATTTGTGTTTGTTTCAGCACTGAAGTCTCAAAACCAGACATTGCAAGAGCATTTAGCGCAATTTAAATCTATAGCTTCAAGTTTGGAAGAGCAGCTTAAGGAGCATAATATTGTAAAGTTCCACACTTCCATTCCATGTTTAAAAAAAAAACACTAAACCTTTCCATTTTACGTATAATTTGCTAATGGTACTTTTTCAACTTCAGGCTAACACTGACTTTCAGGTTAACTCTGAAAAGTTGCTAAAAGATAAAAGTGAAGGTAATTAATTATTCTTTTCATTAATTGGTTCATTTGGCATGATTGTCTATAGAGCCATTTGCAATCAATTTGCAAATTTCATGTTCAAAGTCAAATCTAGATTCCAGTCAACAAATTACCTAATGTCGGTCATGTCATTTTTAGCAATTTCAAAACTAGAAGAGGAATTGGCAAATGCAAAATCTGAAATTAGCAAGTTGCAAGAAGAAGGCAGAAATCTAATTTCTGAACAACTTGCAAAAGTAAGTCCTAATGATTTTTTTGGTTTCACTTTTGGAGTGTCGTCATTTTTATCTACAAAGGAATTAAGTAATATATCCATTGTTTAGAATAACGAACTTAGAAATGAACTTCACACAACTTCAATTGATCTTCAAAATGCGCTGCAAACTTTAGAGGATTGCAAGAAAAGCGAGCAGGAAGCAAGACAAGAATTTCAGTCACAGGCCCAACTTGCAAGAGAGGTCGTTAATTTTCTTATTGTCGTGTCATATTTTTCTTCTAAGATCTGTTGTATTTGATAAATTCCGATTTTGATTTTTGTAGTCCCATGCCAACTATGAGCGTGAATTGATGCTTCATGCCAGTGATCTTAAAAGTTTGGAGACACTGCGAAAAGAGGTTAGGCTTAATAATGTCCTTACCATTTTACTGTTTTGTATTGAAAAGTTATGCTAATGTTGTAATTTTCCGTTAAAGCTCGAAGGCCACAACAAGAAATTAGAAGCTGCCGAAGAATCTGCCAGAAAATCTGAAATTGTTTTAAAGGAAAGCACTGCATCATGGCAGGAGCAAGAAAAGTGCCTCAAACAACAATTGGAGCATTTGGATGTCAAATGCAACGATTTGGAGGAGCAAAATAAACTGCTACATATACAAATGGAAAAGGCAAGTGTATTATAGTTGTGCCATCGGCGTCTTTCTGTGATTTGTACTAAAATTAATAACTGAATTTTATTGCAGTTGAGTAGTCAAATGATTGCTTTGCAGTCGAAAGAAGGAGTGAATATTTCATTTTCCGAGGATCCTCAGGATCAATCAAATGAACACCTGCTGGAAATTATTAAGTAAGTCGCTAAATTATACATGTGCAGCTTTATTCCGATTTAAAAAACATTTGGGGTGATTTTATGATTTTTTTGTGATGTGGCTTTACAGATATTTGCGAAAAGAGAAAGAAATTGCCGTAGCCAAACATGAAGTCGTCCAGATTGAAAGTGAACGTCTGACAGCTAAAGTGAAATTTCTTGAAAAGCGCCTCGACGAAACTAGCAACACTCTTCAAGAATTGCAAAAGAAAGAGCAAGTTTCATTGTCAAGTGCATCACAACACGCACAACTCATGCGGAAAGTTGAATTGCTGAACAGCTTGACGGACAGTAATTGCATACTTAGAGAGGAAAAGATTCGACTAGTGAAATGCGTGGAAGAATTGGAACTAAAGGTAATCTATATGTTATTTGTTTCTAACTTTTGGTTGATCTCGAAATAAACGATAAGTTGTTAAATAAATCCTTGACAATTTTCAGGTAACCAAGCTTGAAGGGGAAGTTTCACCTTTGAGAGAACGCAATCAGGAATTGGCATCTCAAAACGATGCTATGCAAGTGGAACGGAAGGCTATTCAAGCTGATGCAAAGAGATGGCGTAACAGAACCCAGGAACTGGTTGAACAAAGCACCAAAACCAGTCCGGAGGATTATAAAAAAGCTCTGTACGTTGTTTAAAATTGTTTGGTTTTTTGTGGGGAATTATTTACATGAAGTTGTTGTAAATTTTATAGCCAGGAGAAAGACCAGTTTCAAAAGCAAGCGTCAGCAGCTAAGGAGGAGGTGTCACGTAGCAAAGCTGAAATATCTGCCTTGGAATCCAATCTTGCAGCTTTACGAAAAGAACTCGAAACTGGGAAAGCGGAAGTATTGACGAAAAACCAAGAGATAGCTCGTATATACGAGGATCTCGGCGCTAAGGAATCTAGCCTTGCCGATGTTAACAAAACAATGCAACAAGTGAGCTCCTCAGGGTCTTGTGATCTGTTAAAAATATGTTATACCATTCATAAATCAAAGGATATTGTTTTTTATTTTATTTTTGTGTTACCTGAAGTACCCTTTTGTCGTTTTCAGGTAAGAAAAATTGGTCGTAAATATAAGGCTCAATTCGACGAGCTTAAACTTCAGTATGAAGCCATCAAAGCGCAAGCTGAACAGGCTGCTGAAAAAGCTAGCGCTGAACCAGTGCCAAATTTGGCTGAAGCTCTTGAAGCTGCAAAACAGGAAGTGCGGCAAGAACTGGAAACAAAAATCAAAGAAGCAGAAGATGCTCAAAAAGCAAGCGACGAAAAGATTAAGAAGCTACGGCAGACTGCTTATCAAAGAATAACGCAACTGCAAAGTATGTGGTTATTGTTACGGCATCGTATAACGTATTGACCTATACATTAATGCATGTTTCATTTGTAGATCTACGAGATGAACAAGGTGTTGAATTGCAGAAACTGCAGTCGAAAGTAAGCACATTGGAGCAAAGCAAAAGTAGGTTTATTGCTATGTGCATGGAGTCAAACTATGCTTTTTTATTCCTTTTTACAAATATTTTGTTATGCCATATCGCTAGGTGAAAATACAGTGCAGTCTAGCAGTATGCAGTCTTTCTTGGAAAATCGTATCAACGAATTGGAAGGCGATTTGAAAGAAGCTCAGAATTCGGCAACAGCATTTAACAAAGAGAAAACTCTTCTGAAACGTGAACTCGATAATTTATCTACTAAAGTTAGTATCACTACACCTTACTGATTAAACCTAGCTTTCCTATGAGCAGGAAATTGTGAGATTCTGCAATTACAAATTTAAAATTTTTTTCTTCAGTTGAAAAAATGTGTGTGTATTAATGTTGCATTTACGAAATTTTCTATAATTTTTTTAAAAATTTAATTTAACTTTGAGCCCAACAAACAGTAGCTCTAAACGCTTTTATGTCACTAGCGACTTAGTCGCCATCGTCAATTAAACTTTTGTTAGGAATTAATTTTAATCGATAATGAATTTTCCAAAGGTTGCTCAGCAGCAAAAGCAAGTGGAAATACTCCAGAAACAGTTGAAGGATGCTTCAAGTATTAAGTTATCGGCTTCGACAAGCTCAACACGGGACTCTTCCATTTTGTCGCAGTAACGTCATATTTTAATTTAAAATAACTCGTTTAAAAAATAAATGCAACAGGTAATTAAACCTGATAATCAAATTCTTAGGGCAGGCACAGACACCGTGCCTCCACCAACAGCAAACATCAAACCAATGTCTGCTCCTGGAAGTTCGGTTGTTCGTCATCCCCATCCACCTGGCTCGTCGACTCGTACGACACCAATGGGACGCATTCGACCAATTACTGCTGCGTCTCATGCAGCCTCTCGAACTGCTACGATCCCTCCTACCACCGCTGCTGCTCATGCTCAGCATCAAGAGCTTGAAGGTACGTTTGTTAATTTTTGTTTTAGAACACATGCCAATTTACAGAGTTTTAAGGAAGTTTTATTAATTTTAGATTCTCACCAATCATCCTCCTGTTCATCCGTTCCAAGTACTTCTTCTGTGCCTCAGGCAACGGTAGCTCCAACTCCAGTCGCTAGCAAACCACCAATGATACCTAATCCTGTTGTCGTTCTTGACACTCTCCAGATGCCTCTTGTTACTCATCCCAGTAACATTACTGGAGATCTGCTCTCTGTGACAGATGGTAATATTGCGACCAAATTTGCTTGCATTTGGCTTTTAAAATGCTTGGCAGTGCCCTGATTATGACTTCCTTTACCTTATTATCTAAACTTACAAATTTCCTTATTTTATTTGGGTAAACAGACTTGACGGAAATTGAAAATCAAAACCCTGACACTGATCCAATTGAAGTGAATGTGGCGAATTCCGACACGGCTGTTAGTTCTTCTCAAAACCAAGAAACTTTAAAACGCTCTCGAGAGGAAGCTGAATTGTAGGTTTATTTAAATGTTTGTCTTGTTTATAGTTGTTTAAAGATTCTTGCACTGATTTGACTAATTATTTAAATTATAGTGATGTGGAAGAAGACGAGATCCTTGAGACCGTTCACAAAAAACGTGCTTGTCATGGTGAAGTGGATAAAGAACATGATCCATCCAAAGCTACACATTCTTCTGATATTCCTCAAGCTGCTGTTCAGGGCCAAGTGAAAGTCTCAAGTCAACAAGCTGTTCTAGAAATTGAGAGCTCAGGTATTGAACACCACTACAGTATGTATCATGTATCATCTTGGGAATAATTCTTGAGATTATGTTCTAAAAAAATTTCAAATTTTTCAGATGATGTGCAAGATAAACCAGTGAAACCACAAGTTCAACAGCAGGAGTTGGAGATAATATTAGTAGAAAGTGATGAGGTAAGAATGACTCTTTTAGAGTCATTGCTTATGCTTTTTTTTTTTAAATTCTTTCAATTTTTCCAATTGATTTTTAAACAGGACGATGACAACCTTGAAATGGACGAGAGCAATGAAGCTGTCGAGGAAGACATTACTGGCGACGAGGACAGGGAAGCGGACGATGAGGATGATCAAATGAATTCAGAGCAGTTTGATGATGTGGAAACTGAAGAACAAGACGAGGAAGCGGATGAAGAACAAATTGAGCAATTTAATGTTCGTAACATTTAACTAGGCGGGATAACTTGTTAGTCGTTATTTTGAATGCAAAAAAAAGCTCATCTTATATTTACAATTGTCAAGACTAATAAATAAAGATTTTTTAGGATGAAAATTCTGGCAATGCAGAAGAGCAGCAATTTCAAGATCCCAATGAAGAGATAGAAGACAATGATGACAATGACGTCGAAATTATCGGTTACTTGTGCTATTTTATAACTCTATTTAATGCATTTTTATATGGCTGCACATACTTACTCAAATTTATGTTTGACAGAGCAAATTGAGGAGCCTCAAGCCGAGATCGTTAACGAAAATGTGCCCAGCACTCAAGAGTTAGAGCCGCCCCCAATCCAACCCCAAAGCAGTCATCCAATGTTTTTACCAAGAATTCCCAGCCACGCTGAACGATATCCTGCTTCACATCGAAGCCAACAAGCAACTTATTCTTTAATTGTATGTTTAATTGGCTATTTAACGATTTGTTTCTACCTGAAAAGTTCTTTTTTGATTTAATTCGTATCTATTTCATCCAGAGTTCCAGTGCAGGTTTTGATGATGGTGATAGTATTGTTCCGAGCACTCCAACCTTGTTTGATTCACGAAGAAATGATGGTTTTGCAGAGGCTGTCAGGTATTAACAATTTTTTTTGTTGATAAATTCCCCTTATTTTATCCTAAAAACATTGTTACCGTATTATAAACAATTGTTTCTTTGCAGTTCTCCACATGTTCCTCCTGAAAGATTCTTATTTGGCAGTACTGTGGAGACTCCATCTCAGTTGGCATCTCAAGGAGGTAATTTTGTTTTTCAGTAATTTTGTTCATATCTCTTTGTTTACAAAAGTTAGAATAAAAATAAAACGTAATTTAGCTTTGGGTATGGATGACACACGCATGGATTTAACGCAGTTTGACGATGTTTCCGGACGAAGTGTCCCTTCGACTCCTCATCAAGTATCTCCTTTAGGTACTTTTATTTACTTTTTTTTTTCGGGCTTTTAACTGTTTTATTTGTTAGAGAAATTCGTAATTATTTGCAAGCTTCATTCATTCAAATGTCAACTAGAAACTTCATAAATTTTCCCTCGTAAGATGTCCAAGTGGATTGAGTGCTTATAATACGTTTGTGATTTTCAGAAGGTTCAGCCGGAGAATTAATTGCTGAAATTACTAGCGACAGTTCAAGTGCGGTGCCGCAAAGTCAAACTTCGGAAACCGTCGCTCCCGAAACAAGTTCAGAGCTCCGTGATGTGCCAACTATAACCGTCACTCCAGATGATGGCCTTACACCTGCAATGCTTGCGGAGATGTACGAACTGCTTTGCTGAACTCGTTGAAATAATTACAATGAAATTGACTCTTTACTCAGCAGATACTTTTTTGTGTGTTTACAGTGATGCTGGTTTAATGATAATGTCCGATATGAATGAGCCTGACAATAGTGTGGACGTGACCCCGTCAACATCATCCGATAGACTCAAAATAGTCGCGGTAACCTCTTTGAGCTCTTCCCCTCCTAAAGATGAAGAAGTGAAGGAAGAATCTGAAAGCGAAACTGCTGTCGAGAGTGTTGATGCCGGCGAGAGCAGTGTAGCAGATGATGGTAAGTTTAACGCCGAACATTTTCTACACTAGTTTTCTCACTTGAAAATATGAATATGATATTCATACAAGCACCTCATTTTTTGGAAATGTGATTTTAGCTGACACCACACAGCGTGCCGATCAAGATCAACAGCCACAACGTCGAACTACGCCAATCGTTTGGGATCCTCCTAGACCTCCTAGCAGAGGCAGATCACCAAGTCGTGGACAGCATGTGCAGCAGCAACAACAACAACAACAACCGCAGCAGCATCAACAACAACAACAGCAGCAGCATCAACAACAACAGCACCAACAGCATATGAATCGCCCATTTGGTCGAAGAACTCGCGGAATGCAAAATCCTTCACCCCAAAGAATGGGTTATCGTCATATGACTCGTGGAAGAATGCCGCCAAGAGGACGGCCGTATCCTCACCAAAGGCATCCAAGTAGCTTCTAGATTAGTTAGGTTAAAGGAGTTATCTTGGATAACAGAGCGTTTCTTTCTTTTTATAGTTTTTGTTTTTCATTCATTAAACTATGTATCCATTCCATTTTATGTGCATTTTATCGCCATATTATTTACATCTTTCTTTTATGAGCATCTTTTATTTGCTCCCTTGGTACAATGATCGAAAAACATTGTTCTAGACCCGAAAATCACGAAAAAACGATCCCGGCTTTAGTTATTGTTAAGTAGCTACCATGTTTCCATATTTGGACGGCTACAGCAGTCTTCGAAATTGTCTTTTTATGGCAGAGGACTGAAAGGGGATTGCCTCCCTTGCCTCTGGAGCTCATCGCGATCATCTTTGAAGACGTATCCATTTAATCCAAAATGAAAACGCGTTTTTATGGCAAAGTTCATCGAAAAGTCGCTTTTAAAAGAGATCTTTGTTAGGAAAAACGTTTAACTGGACATTGCATGTGATTATCTACGTGACAAGTGAGGCAGATTGGCCAGCGCTCTTAATGAATAAACTACATCTTTAAAACGGGGTGAGTTAAAACTTATAATTCAATATACTATAAATTTACAAATGTTTAAATTTATTATCTGCAATTGATTTAGTCAATGATGCGGATTTCATACAAAATAACTTGCTAGATCATCACCATTTCTTTATTGAACTCTTTTACATTTGATATTAACATTAAGAAAGCCCTTAGACATTCCGTGTTAATGTTTTGTTGTTTTTGTCAATGTTTTTTTCCCCCATTTTTTCCTTCTGCATGGACATTCTGTCTGGCAGGCCACAGTCACACCTATAAAAAAATGGAAAACATTTCATAAACTATACTCCCAAGGAAATTTCATACCTACTCCGATTTAAAATTAGTATTAAAACTTACATTTTGGGGACTCGGCATTGAAGTAACAATCATTTGAATAGGTGACGTTGTTTGAACCACACACTGGTTTCCACAGAGCCGGGCAAAATATATCGCACGCCGTAATTTCCTTGCAAGCTTTGTGTATGTAACGAGAAATAACAAAAATTATGATTTAATTTCATAAAATTGTATCTAAAATGGTTGTTTCACCAGTCGTATAGCCTAAAAGTAGTGCATTTGTATGACTAAAAGACTGAATTTCAGTTTTCTACAGTATAATCGAAAACTTTCAATAATTAATTAATTTTAATTTTGTTAAAAAATGCGGAAAAATAACGAAGTAATGTAAATTAATTTGCAAATGCATAGAATAGGTAGTCTTGTATGAAAATTTAGATTTTGAACATTTGGGATACAAATTCAAAGCGGAATTGAGTAATTTATGAATTTTTGTATTTTTGGAATAACCTCTCAATCTAAACAAAGTGTTTTTCTACCTATGTGCCTAGATAAGAAAAACTTGCTATATCTATTCCCTTACCTACTGAAATTAAAACTGTCAAAATTAGGATGGAGGTTTTCATCTTTGAAAATGGCGATGTTTTTAACTCTGCTTTCTGGAACTGTGATCGATTCACTGTAGCTGTTGATTTGAAATGGTTGATTACGATCCAAACCAAACATTTTATACTATCCAAGATACTATTCAACTTTACATTAATTGTTTACCTTGAATAGATGTTGTTTTGCAATTCCAGGTATTAGGGTATACCTGGAATTGTAAAACCATGTTTGAGCAATAAATTTGTTTGAAAATATATTATATTTCGCCATACATTTATTCTAGTTTTCACTGGATTCTCGTTTGCGAAACAACATACGGTTCCATGAAAGTAATGATTTATTATTTTGTTATTCGTCTAAACCATTATGCATTAGTACTATATTCTCTCAAAATATGCTCTAAATAATCTCATGACCCTGGTAGTTAGTCTCCATACTCTTGTTGAATGAAGTACATTTTGCAATTTCTGTTTGTACGAGCATGCTCGTAAATTCATATTTCAATAGTTTGTTATATTGAAACTTTTTTCTTCTTGGTCTTCACAAGCTGTGAGAGGAATTACAACCCTATCCCTTTCAATGGGAAAATTTGCAAAGACACTCACAGTCAAACAAAAAAACATTAAATAAAAATAAAAATTGTTTAAAATAGCTTTATAAATCAGCAAGGTCATGTTCGTGTCATTTTTCCCGTTCAAATAGTAGATTTTTTTTAAATTAAATTATTATTTGAGTTGTTGCACTCACAACTTGCCTATCCCATGCTGCCATGCACCTGCTGGCAGCGTGTGCAAAATAACGGATAATTTTCAAATTTTTATATTAATTTTAAAAAAATTACCATTTCAAAGTGAAAAATAACAATATGAGCTAGGCCCTTGCTGATCCATCAAGCCACCCCAAACAATTCTCACCCCCACTCAAACATCCCTCATTCAACTGGGAGTATCTTTGCAATCCCGACCAATTGAAAAGGATATAGGGTTGTGATCCCTCTTAAATCATTGCCCTTGAAATTAAATGCGTTGTGAAATATCATTAATGGTAGCTAGTATTTCTCAAAATAGTTGTTTTTTACTTATTTAAAATTAAGCTTACATGATGTTTCATGTTAAGGATATTGAGATGGTCCAGCATAGGGCAGTCAGTTATGTTAAAGGGCGATTACCAAAATTCTGAAAGTGTGACATAAATGCAATTGTACATGTGTTTCTTAATTTTTTAATTGTGCTGTTAATATCAAAAGACATGACCACGTTATTGGAAAGATAATTCCTTTATTGAAATGTTTTACTTGATAACAGCTGCACTTTTGATGTTAACATTTAAAAAAAAAAGTTGGTGAGATTGTGTTGACATCTTGTGGGTTTTTGCCAATATTACTTCCATTTCCACTTTTAATAAAAGGCGGCGCATGGACATCGTTTCTCGCATGCCACCTTCACACCTTTAGAATTTCAAAGCCATATTAATAAGAAAAAAAATCATAAACAGTACGTCCAAGAATATTTTCAAGCAAAATTAGAGATAAAAACGTAATATTAATACTTGCATTTTTTGGATTCGGTACGAAACTTGCAAATATTCGTGTATGTTTTCTTATCTGTACCACACACTGGCTTACTCACTTTCGAGCACACTTCCTTACATCCATCTTGGACCTTATTCACGCTTGCCTTTTTCACGCTTGTCTTATACTTGCTTGCCTTATACAAGCCTTATATAAGAATACAATTGTTTCATATTAGTTACGATGAGGTTTAAATGTGAAACCCAAAAAACAAATGCACATACACACCAAAATTCCATATTTTCAGGGATTGGTAAAGATGAATAGATTACACTTACCAACTGAAATCAAAATTGTCAAAATTAATAGAGATGCTTTCATCTTTGAAAATGTCAATGCTATCAACTGAATTTTCTAAAAATGTGAGCGTTTCACTTGAACTGTCACTTTCAAATGTGTTTCGTTGTGATCTGAATCAAACATTTTATACTCTACAAGATGATTTGCATCTGAAATGTTTACCAATTGGAACGTGACTCGTTGTGTTAACAGGAGTTGCCTTAAATTTGTTTTGCACTACCAAAGAATTTGATTGAATATTATTATAGTTATGCGATAAATATTTAGGAAATTGCCATGTTTGCTCGTTTCCTTATACAGTAGGCCCTACATGCATTCTGGCTTGCAAAACGAGATATTCGCTAACATTCTAAGATTGTTGGGTTATTGCAATACAATAATTTCCAACTAATGGTGACATAAACACAATTAGTTGATAAAAACAATACTGTTTTGGAAAAAACAGGCTGGTTCTTGTTAAGCAGTTTCAACAGTTGGCAAGTTCATTGTAAAACAACTTTTTTTCTGTTACAAGTTATATTTTTCTACAATGTAAATGCGTGACTTAAATAAGTAAACAATTTGCAATTACCTCGTGTTGTGAAAATAAACTCCAATCAGTCGCAATATATGCTGGTGTGCATTAATTTACCATATCCATACATACCAAATACATACAACGTTTGTACAGGTATATTAGCACCCGTTTGGATTAGAATGATCCTATATATACTTTTACGAGAGCTTTTCTATATTTCAATTACCCATAAGTACAAGTTTACAGGAGACACAAGTACACTATAAGTCATAAAAAAGTAGATCCCAATAAAAAAAATCACAACTTCGTGAAAAATGCCTCGATTTAAGTGAAATTTGGCACTTATATTTCCACAATGAAGTTCAGTTATATATATATAGAGTTAGTTTGCATTAGTGCGATATTAAAAATTACTTTTTACTTCATTTTGAAACAGCATAGACAATCGTGTTAAACTTTTTCTACGCGAAATAAGCAAGCTAATTAATCTTCTAAGCCATGAGGTTATTTTAAATAAACAATAACAGCATTAAACAGTTATCATTTTATTAATAGTTACTTTACATTCTCATTAATTCCAGTACAAATTGTTGTAACTGTCAAGTTCTTTAGCATCTTTTTATCCTTTCGTGTAGCAAGGACATTCTCCTTTGCAGGCCTGTCTTACACCTATGATAATATGCGAATTTAAGTAAACGAATTATTTTCATACTAAGTGTTTCTTTGAAAATGTATGTACGTATTGGACTTACCTTTAGGGGCAGTATTTCCAAAGACACAACCATTTGAATATGTTTTTCTATCTGTACCACACACTGGATCATATTGGGCTGTGCACATCTTTCCTTTATCAGCCCCAATTGCCAAAGAAGCTTTTGAATAAAAAAAAAAAGATTCATTCAAGCAATTTCATCTATATTGACAAATATATAAGGAAAGAGTCTACAGATTCGATATTTCAGGTGTTTAGAACTTGTATATGTTATTGTTACATAAAACATTTATATTTTATAAAAGAGTTTTAGTTTTTAGAATGCAGAATCTGCTGTATTACACAAACAAAACAGGTTATGTTGCAAAACTCATCTTATATATACAGTTACATTTATTTTGGTTATACTTCAATTAAATTATATTCTCTTATACATTTCTATTCTGTAGTAAATAAGATATGATAACTTACCAAAAGAAACGCAAATGATGAAAAATATCAAAATCCCTCTCATCTTGAAATGAAAGAATTATCCACAACGTTCTTGAAAACTGACCACTTATTGTATAAAATGATACTTACCTGTCGATCCGGCTTTTATATACCATGTAACCAGCATGACTTGCTTTCGAAACTAATACCATGACTTGCAACCAATCAAAAAGCACATAATTTCAAATTCCAAGAAAGAAATCCAGTATTTGGGGGAAAAACACGTGATATGTGGCCTACGAGATTTCTACATACCGGCTGATGGTGGTACGAACTTGAAAGATTTTTTCCTAGTTTAATTATCTCACTTTCGAAATCAGTTTAGCCACAAAAAAAACAAAAAAAAACAACATACCATCGAAGAGGTATCTTGCTAAAAATTATTGATCAAAGCCAACTTGAATAATTTGGCTTTGATAATAATTATTGACTAATGTTCACCATAGTTGAAATACAACAGTATCGTTTAAAGAAGCATGGGATTTTTATTCATTTTTATTTTTAGAAATATTGAATGAAAGATTTGTGTTAGCGTTTTTATACAAAAATATATTTTCACCAATTTATATCTTGTATTCGCAAAAAAATTAGCTAATACAAATATTGCACAAGTAGGCTATAGTTGCAAAACGAAAGAAACCACATAATATCGGTGGTTTTTCTCACAATTTACTATAAAAAAAAATATATAATGGTAAACCTGTTTTTTGTTGGTGGTGGCCGGGTCGTTATTTAACGATAAATTAGAGTGTCGTCGAACATTTCGACATTGTGTTTGGGTTTTTAACTATAAAACTGGAAATGCCGTACTTAATATATGTACATTTTATCGACCACCAGTGAATTGTGGTTTTTGTCCATTCCCAGGTTATGCAATAAAAAATTAAATGGGAATTTACAATCGTATTTTTAAAAAAATAAATAAAAACAGTTCCCCCCAGAGGAAAAATCCATACATGGATGTATGGATATCCATAAAAATCATATGGATTCTCATGGATATCCATAAAAGCTTTATCCATTGCAATGGATATCCATAAAAACTTTATCCATTGCAATGGATATCCATAAA
>JAQGBW010000622.1:0-37273 GCA_034698625.1 Julus scanicus | reverse complement strand
TCATCCCCTGGCGTTGGTGTTTAGCCCTCGTGTTGCAGAAATAGGCCAACGTTAAAAATCAACAAACAAACAAACTAAGGTAGCTAGGGTCGAAATTTACCATCTAACAATTCTAAATAGTAAGCATTATAAATATTCATCATAGAGCAGATTATTTTATTCAAAACGAGAAGTTGTTTTCTTATTCAGCATAACGTGATAAATTTAACGCAATTTTGTGTGCAGCAAGTTAAAAATGTGTTAGGAATTAGAAAAGAACACGTGACATTATAACGTAGACAGAATTCATTTTTATTGTTCATTAACAATTAAACTGGGCATGATTCCTGCTGGTTTACAATGAACGGATGCACAGAGATACAAAATCTGTCTGTAGAAAAAAGCTACTATAATAATATGATGGAACTGAATCAATGTGCATTGCCCAGGCCAATATTATTAACGTATCTTTAAAAAAATTGGCGTTTCCTAAATAGATTATATGTGAAATTTGAGGCAATTCATTACATTCATACCAAAACCCATCTGAAACGTCTAGCCCCATGAACTACACCCTATGTCATACCCTGGAAAAATTGCAAAAGCTTGATTGCTCACTGTAAAAGATCAAAAAAACCTGTTAATTCTTGCTAAGAAAAATGGCACAACCCAATTGTAATGGCTATTTACAAATTTCCAACATTGACTCGGTTAAAATGCGCTTCCTGAATCATAGGTTGTGCTCACCTCATGAATGAAGTAAAACCAGTTTTCAAAAATGTCGACAAGCCACTGGTTACATTACAAGCCAAAGCAGAATAACACTTGATCTAATGCTCTTACATTGTTAAGTTTGAGTCAAGTTATCGGTATAATATGGCCAAGAACAAGGGGCGAGTTGTTTAGGGCACTAAAGGAATCTTGGACAAATCTGAATTTGGTATTAACCACCCCACGTTTTTGTTTTTCAACCAGCAGCTCACACCCATATTTTTATACATATAATTTGTTAACAGAAACTCGGTTTCTTTATTCAATTTCTGGGGTGGCAGGAAAGACGATCAGTCCCACACTCGTATTCCCGTCTGATGTCGAAAAAAGCAGCAACCAATTGTGTGAATGACTAAGACGACCAAATGAAGACTTGTTGAGCAGCAATTTGTGAATGACAGGAAGATGGGAGCTTTGAAGCTGGAGAAAATATTGATGATAGTGGAGTACGGAGGATACAGAATGAGGCTGGGAGGCAGTATTAGAGGCAAATAGAGTGGCACTTTAGTATCCAGACAACTCGGCGAAGGTGAGGTCAAGCTCATCAGAGATTGCTTTGTATTTTTCTTTCTCATGGACCAATTCATCTATTGGAACAATTAGAAAAAAAAGAGCAAATATAGTCAATAATCAATTTACAAACTTGAATTGACAAATAGCCTCCACAACCCATATATCAACATTGCAGAATGAGAGATAAAATATAGAAGGCGAGTAAGCGTCCCAGAGATACAGCCAAGCCACTTCATGAATGGATGTTGAAGAATGAAGGCAGTTATAGCGTAGTGCGCCTGCGCAGATTTTTAAATCAAGGTACAAATAATTACAATATATGAAATACTCAATATTCTCGAGCTAAGCATGCAAAGGTATAGTTGAAGGCGGGTAGCAAACATTCAGGAAAATAACAAAAACAACATCATGCAGCAGTTAAAATGTACTGCAGCAAAAAATAAATCCCATCTTTAGCTTGATAAACTTTTGTTTCATCCAAACCAACAAATACCATGCTCGTGAATGCAGACGGTTTTCTTTGAACGAGTTTAACCGACTTATACTAAATTAAAATGTGAGAAACTATGCAAAACGATATACAGAACAATAAACAAAGTAAATTTTGAATGTATGGCAATAAAAAAAAGCAGACTAATCTAGTAACATTGGAATCAGCCAGAACGTCCATAAGATAAAAAAAAAAAAAAAAAAAACAGCTAATAGCAAAAACATGCAAAATTGGCAGTTGCGCAAAAGTAAAATATACTTAAGTATTGCAGACATTGGATTCCACTAAGCAAAAAAAAAAAACAGAAAAAATTCTTGTTCTATTAAGAATTTCATTTTATCAGATAATCAATGATAATTTTACTATTTCGAGCCGTTTTTAATGAGCATGTTCCTTAATTCATTCAAAAGATTTAAAAACTGCAATAAAAGGCTTTCAAATCATGTCGGAGTTTCATGGAATCAAATGTCTGCTTGCATTCAAAGGAAAACATTTTGCAACCATAAAATTCACTAATAAAAAAAAACTATTTTAACTAAATCATAATAACTAAGCATTCAATTAGTTTAGCAAAAAAGAAATGCACGTAAGGACTTCCAACCTGATATTTTGCATGCAAGGGCCAGTGGTTAGGGTTCACATAGATTGGATGTCTTGTAATGTTGCTTCCACCTCGTCAGACAACCGTTTGCTGAGCTCCTTCTCTGACAACAAATCGTCTGTAATACATTACACTCACATACTGAGGTTGGTTAGGACAAAAAGCAATATCAAAGTAATGAAAATAAAACACCTACAAAACTGAAGAACTGTCTTGAAACCATTCCAAAAGCAAATGTATAACAAGCCATACCAAATATCAACTACCTCCACAACCTACTTCTCATGCAATACTCATAACAAATGGGATTTAATGGAGAAAACTGCTATTTACAGCAGGCCTCTACCAACTATACCTGGGAAGCAATTGCTAAATGGATATGTAACATGGAACTACTATGGAATGATTGAAAACAAGGAACCTTGACATCGTAATCTTAATACGCCATCGGCGAGATCAAAAATCCTTATGGCGAGAATGCGTAAAACAGATATGCTTTCGTGCATACAGTAGTTCATATATTGCATTTGACTGACTTAAAATTGTCCGCTTTACCTTAACATCGCGCCAAGATTAAATTAATTTTAAGTGCAAGAATGCAGAGCGGCAAAGTAACTAAAGGAATTTAATTTATAGAAAAGTTAGTTTGGTGCACAAATCTAAAGCTGCAACTAAATATTGTGGACCTACGCCAAATGTCCACTTTAGCTACACCTATTTCAGATACAGTCTGAAATTCGTGAAGCTAGTGGATGACCAGCACAGGTCAAAGACGGTGAAAATACAATTTAATAGATGTGCAAGTTTTTCCTAATAAATATATCTATTAAAATGTGATGTAGGCGTGAACAAATTCATTATTTTAACATTTATTAAAGGACAAAAATAATTATATTTAATGATTGTATAAAATTCAATTTACTGAAACCCAAGTGGTGCTTTAATTTACCCCATCTTTGAAAGTTTTTCATGAGACACTATACTGTTAACTAAAGTATGCCTTCATTTAACGTGTGCGCCTAACTTACGTAAAATAAACTAATCGCATGCAGTTTTTTATATTTAAGAATAGTTTCGATTTGTAAGTTAAAACATTACCTTCCAATCTATCCACTTCCTTCTGGAGCTTTTGAACAGACCTTTCAGCAAATTCAGCTCGGGCTTCAGCCTGCATTAATCACAAATAACATGAAGTTACTTTGCCCCGAAATACCCTAAAATATGCAGGGATCCATGAAAATAAAAACTACCTCCTTCAGCCTTGTGGTCATCGTTCGGATCTGCTCCTCGTAACCTTCCTCTCGTTGTGTGGCCTAGGAATGTAACAAGGTCCAGCATGAATAGCATGTACTAATTTAGTCAATCTTGGAACCATAGATAAATTCAATACACACCTTTTCTTCAGACACTTCTAGGGATTTCAAGTTGTTGCCAACGACACGCAATTCTTCTTCCAACTCCACAATCTTACTGTAAATTTAATATTCCATCTTAGCAATGAATGGAGATTATTACATCCATAAAACAATTCCATGAAACGTGCAACCCACATTTGTTAACTCTCTCGTGCAAATCACACAAAATTGAATATTATTTCAACGTTTTAACAACAAAAAAGTAATCAGCATTTTCGTTAGTAAGTTAACATGTCACATCTTTACAAATTCCAGGAACTTGGATTGACATCCAAGATTTAATTTATGTGAATGCCTGGAATTTTGTGAAAAAAAAAAGATTTCTATCTTAAGCTTTAGAGCAATTTTATCTAGATAAAATTAAAATTGGTCGAATCATCATAATTTGTGCATTTGTGAAAGACCAACAAAACGGAAACTAACAATGACAAACAACACCATACAACAATCAAAACCAGCACAAAAAATATTGAGCAGTTTAGTCAGTCATGGTCAATACTAGCTGTCCTAAATTCCAAGTAATTTAATTTATGAAAATAATTTTTAAATTATACTTTCAATTTAAACAGATTTTTAGTATTGTCAGATATTTTAGCATCACAAAGAATAAGCGAACGTGTAGGCATTCCTAAAAATTGGCAATAACATAAATGGACCACAAGTCTAAGTTCATAATTATATGCACTTACAATTAATGTTCAGCATTAGAGCATAATATTATTAATAAAGATGGTCTCAAGATACATTTAATATGAGAAAGGAGAAAAATCAACCCACTTTAGAGCAGATTTCCTGAGCCCCATGTAAAACCGAGGTGACATTTGCTTTCAATTTTTGATAAAACCAAGAATGCTAAAGTTAAAACCGACAAAAATAATCTGACTTCTATTATGGTAACCATAATTTGCTGAAAATCTCACCTCTCGCCATGTTCTGCCCTTTCCTCTGCTCGTTCTAGATCGCCTTCAAGCATAACTAACTTCCGTGCAATCTGTCATTGGTTTGTCCATGCACGTGGAACACAATGGAAGGCAACAAATAAAAAATACGTGCAAATCAAAACGCAAAAAAATGAAAGCTTCATGCAGTGTTTTAAGTATACTAAAATAACATCAAAACAAATAAAAACTGCTCCAACTAAAAATCCTAAAACATTCAGAAAACGTTGGTGTTAATTAGTTTGATATGTGCTTGTTGTACATTAAACAAGCAATCGCCCCCTCGGTCAGACAAATAATCCACACATTGAGATGCATCACTCGAGAGGCAGAATCGAGGGACTTACGATTCACCAGTTTCAGCTCGTTCTTCAGCTCTTTCCAGATCAGATTCAACCATGGCCAGTTTACGGGCCACCTGTGTAACATACAACAGAAAACTCCAGCCACCATGTATACCAAAGTTAAAGATCAAAACAATTTCACAAACGTCCAACAAATTAATTATTCAAAAACGCACTACAGACTCAAGGCTAGTAATTAGACTGATATGAAAATCAGTTTCCCCATATATGTCGTATTCATACATATATAAGGAAAGGTCAGACCAATTCTTGGTAGATTTATAAAAAAAACAACTTGCGGGAATCAAGACTGTCATCATAACTGATTTTTTGGTCTGACCTACAAATAAAATAACTTTCGCATCAGTCTAAACAATAAGAACATTCTGGAATGAAACTGTTAATGAGGATAGTAACAAGGTAAGATTAGGGATGTTGGGACTTTTGTAATCATATTTAAGGCAAAACGTTACTGCAGTTAATTTTGCTTTTGTTTGTGAAACTGATTTCTTTCATGCACATCAACAAACACAAACGGAAAGTCTAGTGGAGATATCGTCAAACTGGCAGTAAACCTGCATGAAATTGAATATTTTAGTAGAAGTTTGGGGGGGGGGGGTAGAAAATATACTACTGAAACTAGAATGAAAGGTACATCAAAAGTTAGTGGTCATCAAGTCTTCGTGCCAATTTTTGAGTAGAATTCAGAATGATCTGCCACAGTTTCAAACCTGAATTCAAAAACTGGCAATGCTTCTGAAAGCAAATAGAGTTGAAGCAAAAAAAATATGCATGCAGTTATTTGGTATGTGGCTAGTCCATCCTGAAAATCAGATCTAAAACAAACAATGCAGGCATGAACTAATTAATGCAGGGAGGCTACTAGGGAACCACGCTGAGGGTGCCACGCCATGCAACAAGAGATGGAAGCACAGCAAATTCTCGCATGTAATCCAAAATGATCTGTAGTAACAACCCAAGGCTGCTTTTCAAACTTAAAATTTCCATGAACGGAACTCAATTCTCCGTGACAATTTCATGATGCCCCTGCTAAATCCCATGTATTGGATTGCAGGGAGCACTCACGGCATTGCTTCTCTTTCTGAAGAGGATTTAGTCAAAATTATACAGTCATGCAAGATCACAAGTCAAGACTTGCAAATGCTACCACCTCTACATGCAACAGGCGTCACCTCATCATATTTCCTGTCAGCCTCCTCAGCCATGAAGCGGGCTTCCTTCAGTTGATTTTCCAGACTATCCATACGTTCTTCATCTCCCATGCTCCTGTTCTCCAATACCTTGCGCATACTGCGGGAAATGGGAGGAAACGTGTACCATCAAAACCCACTCCCACAACTGTTAAACCCTTTTTGGTCATCGCTTCGCGCCAACATTGCATACCGAATTGACTCTTGGATTTTGGAATCAAACTTTGCGATTTTCAAGAGAGTGGAAAAAAATTGTTTAGGGAGACAGATGTGTCACGAGTGAGAAACCAAAATTCAAAAGTCCATTCGCATTCGCCGTGATGCTACCATGGCATCGTGAACCCTTTATGTGTGCGTTCCTATGGTCACCAACCATTGGACAAATACCCACCTCTTCATATTTTTTATCGGCTTCCTCTGCGATTTGCTTTGCCTGTGCAAGTTGTGCTTCAATTATAGTTACTCGATCGTCTTCCATATTTGTTCTGTTTTCTAAGGCTTTTCTAACGCTATACGAAGTGAATAAATACATGACAACAAACAATTTTATTTAATGCAGTGCTAATTTCAAGCACATTGGCTTGGTAAACAAAGTTCATCAAAGTTTACCAAAACGCGAAATTATAAGAATAAATTAAATTTTCGTTATAAATTCTTCAATGTGTTTGAAATGCAGCACTAATAATACACAAGATAAATGAATCGATTCACAATATCCTAATTTTTGCAAATCTTACTCACTTCAAATGGAAATGTGAGAATCCCATTAAAAAATAGGGGAAAAATAATAGTTGAATATTAATAGCTTTAATATCGAATTGCGTTTTCAATTAGTCAAAGAGAAAAACTAAACAAAATATCTGTTCAAATATTATTAATTTAACATTTTATTGAATTTCATATAAAAATCAGCATAGTTTCAAAATATTTTAATGATATAGATGTCCAAATAAATTTTAACGGACCACAGAGGAAGATATGTGTGCAATATAATATAATTATAGCATTAATGGCTTGCCCATAAACATTCAAAAAGAAAAGTTCCCATAATTAAGTTAGTCATTATAAAACTCATTTCTAGGAATTTGATTCCTATTTCAGAATAAATATTTAGGTTTATTTTTGATTAAATGTGAATGCCTTCTTGGCTGTTTATTATAAACCAATGGTCGTTATGCAACCAATGTTGATAATAGTTCTGATATGTAATATGAAAAAGCATTGGAAGCATGAATATTACTTTGAGCATTTTGGCATTAAAATATATTTTTCCAATAAAATCTTTGTTAGCAGTAATATTTGTCACACATCCTTTCGTTCACATTAAATAAGCATGAGTTACATGTATATGCTGTATTTAACCCCCTTCATTGGCCAAACCCCTGAGTTGACCTATATTTGGCAATTTAATGATATTAAAAATGTCAAGTGACAAGGCACTGTTTGGAGGCATTTCAGTTGAATCACAATTAAATTTATAAAATGTGGATCATTTTAAATATGTCCAAGCATTTTTTTTTTTTTTTTTTTGGTTAACAACCTCATAATTTGGATGGGTTGCCTGCTTATTTAAATTCCAAATAAAAAAAAAGACAAAAAACTTATGCCTTTACTAGCATCTGGTTATATTGATCAAGAAAGTGAAAACAGTTTATCAAACAATACTAACCGTTCACTTTCATCAGCAGCATGTGAAGCTTCTTCCAGCTTAGCAGTGGCAGTCTTAAGACGTTCCTCAGAACGTTCAAGATCCTCTTCCAGCAGCTGAATACGCCTGTTCAGCGCAGCCACCTCACTTTCTGCCTGTTGAATATAAAAAAACCATTTAATTAATGACCAGTCCCCTCAATTAAACGAAAAATTGGTTACAGGGTGCGATAGAAATGGGGTATCAAAAGGCCAAACACATTTTAGAAGTCTTGTTTCAGACAACTTTTTTGCAGACATTTTAATTGCATCGAATATGAATTATTAAAGACCACAGAGTATAATGGAGAAAAAAATTCACCAAAATGTTATTAATGCCATCCAAAGTAATACAGTAGGAGCATATTTTCATAATTCTACACTGCCATTAACAACACAATGTATATGTGAAACATCTCTTTTATTCACTGCCTTTATTTGACTACTGCATGGAAATTATTCATGGAAGTACAGTCGACTACATATTACAGCTCCAATTGTTCCTAGATATTGTAGGAAATGGGATGTTCCACATGGGATGATTGCACGCTGATGTGCTGGTTACCTTTTTTTTCACCTGTGTCTATGTAGACTAGTTAAATGATAACCAGCTTGCATGTATCTATCACTGACTTTGTTGCATGGTCATTGCAAGAACATTTAAAGCATAATATTTCAAATCTGTATGATTTGAATTTATAGTAGTATTTATAGTTCTCGAATGAGAAAATATACTGTCGAACCTATGTAACAATATACAGTTACTGCTTCATAGTCTCATATTACGGTCTATTCCACTTATGGGAAAAGACAATGGTAGCAGTGTTGGTTACCGAAGAATGTATTATTTTATCTGAAATGGAACATCTAAGATAATGCCATACAGAAGTGAGATCGTGTATTGGCTGGCTATGCCTACCACCTTTATATAAAACAAATATTCAGATATGGCATTGTAGGCCAACAAAGTTTAGTGTGCGATTTCACCACACTAACTGGCGATAACTTAAAATATGAAGTATACTCTCTTAACTAGGTCTTCACATTCAAGTGAGACACACAGGAATCATTGTTGAACACTCCCACTCATTGCTACCACTATCTTGTTTGGCTCTTGAGAACTGACCTACTTGAGAACTGAAAGTCTATAATAACAGCTTGACCCTTTTTAACCAATTTTGGTCAACATCTGAAAAGAGCTAAAGAATGAAACTAAATCACTGGGGCAAATGAAAATATTGCGCCACAATGGTTTCGTAAACCAGACTTGCTGTTTTGCATACATGTCCATAGCACTGAAGTTCGACCATTCCTCATACAAAAAAAAACTACCAGTGCTAAATCATGATAAAGTTAAGCATTTGACCAGGAGGACTTAAATTTGTGGACAGTGATGAATACTGACGAAATAAAGTCCCCGAGGTCTACAAATTAAACAGAAATGACTTGTAGAAGGTAGGGAGAGGGCAGACAAAAGTTCATGGAAGGTACTATGGGTGAATGATACGAACAAGACCAGGTCATGAGCCGTGATGAATGCAGGCATGGTCACCTGTTGTTTCAAAGTTTCATTTTACAAACCGGTGAACACAAACAAAGATCAGAGATATGGAGATGAAAAATAAAATAAAGCTCATGTGGTGAGAGGAATACACTAACCGTTACAAGTACTCATTAATGAATAACAATAAACCTATAGACGTTGATGTGTTTTTTTCCAAATCCTATAATTGTCCGAAGGTTATGAAATTTTACCGTTATTTTCGTACTTGTGCAATAAGCACGCAAATCACCAGGTAAGGCAAAGTTCTCATTACACCAGGAGCTAACGGTGAGTCAGCCAACTGGCTTGCCAGTCACCGTTGAAAAAGCATTCCCTTTTATGGGCGATGCGACAACAAAATGAAAAACAACAGAAATGTGAAACCTTCCTTGTCAAGGCTATGAGCAAGTTAAATGAGAACAACCCACATAACTAATTTTTTAATTACGTCAATTACACTATTTAACCCTAATAATTCAAACTAAGAAATTTTGAAATGCATTATTTATAGTTCAGCTGTGAAAGTTTGGTGCCCTTGCCAGCAGGTTAAAAAATTATCATATCAACGAAATTTTACTTCAAATTTGCTTTTGCATGAGCATTTATCTTGCCTTCTTATCCTCCTTATCCAATCAACCTTGGCAGAACATTTTTTTTTAAGCAAATGTATGTGGAGTATCGTTGCATGGGCTAAGATGCCAACTTTGCTATTTATACAAGCGCCCACGTCAAATTTATAAGGTGTTAACGCAGGAAATGAGTAGGTCTGCATTTTTTTAATAATATAAAAAAGCAAATAAATTTAAGAAAAGGCCTGTGAGTGTCTAATTTACAGAGGTGTACTGGTTAGCACGAATTCCCATTGATTGGAAATGTGTTTTAGCATAAAATATTCGCAGGCTCAATACCAGTTTTAATCAAAAGTGGAACAATTGAGAAAGACAGGAAAAAAGCGGTCGCCGACGCAATTTACATTCTAGAGAAGAAAAGGAAATGTCAAACCGGTAAACATTTGATAGGAAATTTGTCCTACGTTGAACCAGTTACAGGTTTAAGCTAGACTAAAATCCTGTGCTTTAAATTTGTCTGAGTATAGGTGCAATTTTGATGCACCTGTTTATGACAGCCTTAAAAAAGTGTAGAGCATAATTCTAATACAAGATACTTGCAAGCCTGTTTTGTGAACTGGATTTCAAAGTTCTTGGAATTCAACAACCAAAACATGCACATTTATGCAACGGGCGGTGCCATAGAGCAGGTAATTTGATAAGGATTTGATCGTCAGGTAAACCTACTTGATAAGCTGAAAGATAGCTATTAGGCCCACCACCAAAATTTTAGATGCACACAAAAACCTGTGACACTGCTTTCAATTCTCACAGTCTTTGGACTCACTGGAATTGACAACTCTAAACAGCACGAGCACGGTCTAAAGCGTGAGAATCGACATGACTAATTTGCGTACATTTCCCAATGAGCAATAAGAAGAATGAACATTTTAGTGCAGATATTCACTTCTTTGCCAAGGCGCAACCTGCTTTGGAGAAAAACAATCTTGGGCTCAATTCCAGTCCATTAAAATGCAAGAGCACGCACCGGCACTCGTCGCAGGTAGAGAAAAGGGGGGGAAAGAAGGCACAGTTTTAAGAGCTTTCACTGACCTGGCCTGAATTGGGAGAGAAGAAAAAAAACCTCATCTGAAGTTTTATTTGCCTAATATACGACAAAGGGAATTTTAAATATTATGAAGATTTGCCTAGTTTTACCTGGTATTTTGGTAACACGAGAGCAATTATTTACACTAGTGTCCTTTGAAGAATGTTTGACATGATATTTCAGCAGTCATAAATCTGACCTACTGTAAGCTCGGTTTTAACAATTATGGGTCTTTATCTTGAAGTATAAAAATGGAGAAGTTAAGGTAGATGAAACATTGAACGTACTAAAATCCCCAAATAACAAATAAAGCCAATTTTTATGTACACTGGGGACACTCCTATATTTCTAACCCTAGAATAGCCAATCAACGATTGTTAACTCGAAAGGTCATTTGGGGGCCTTTAAGCCGGTCGTAGGGAATTAGTATGCCGATGAGTAGGATTACCAGAGCAATTATGGGCATTCAAGGTACGTTAATTTTTTTTCAAACTCCACGTAATTTTGGCCCAAACGATAAGTATGAACCCCCGGATGTGCCCAACCCCGAAAACGTTCATTTACGACCAGAATGCCGAAAAGTTAACGCCCACGCTAGTCTAAAATACTCGCAAAATGTACCTCACCGTGAGTAATATAAACCCCTTTACGAACCGACGAAATATTCGTTAAATCCGCTATCCAATACACCTGAATTTTCAAAAAACCGACCCTAATAAAAACATGTTTTTTTTCTCTTACTTCCTCTCGCCGTAATATTTCCATTTGCAATTTTCGCTGAGATTCCTCAGCTTCCTCTCGATATTTCTCCATTTCTTCTTTGGTTTGTCTCATTTTCTTCTTCAACACATCGAGCAACGTTCCTTGCTGCACTTGCGGGACCGTCGTCATTTTTTAAACTTGAATTTATCCTATTCCCTGCCTTTCCAAACCGATAAATTCCCCACCGCCACAAACAGAAAACAACCAACACACACACCAAGCAAAATGGCGACGAACAGCAACCACCTTGCGATTGCGCAGCACTCAGCACTCCAGCGCCACTGCCGCGCCAGCGTAACAATTTCGAAAAAAAATAGTCCCAAACGGCAATTGTTTTCTGATGAGGTCAACTAAAGAATAATTACGATTTCATGGAAAATGGTTTCATTTGACAAACAGTAACCCAAATTCTTGAGAGAAACAAATGATGTGCTTCGACTGTCTAAAATTTAGGAATGACATGATGTAGGTTTTTAGGATTTTAAAGCTGCGACTGCACCGCAAAGAAATGCCCCCAAAAAAAGCGTGTATAATGAGCAATTAATTGGTGCACCGTCCAATTTAATTTGCATAAATCTTATTACTCGGGACACTAATGACTGTAAAGACAATGCATCGGTGTAAATAGAGCATGTATCCGTGATTGCACAAAAATTGACACGTTTTCATATTGCATTACACCGTTAACTGACTAACATGCATTTAATTCCACCATCTTTAATTTTCAAATTTTCAGAGGTAAATATTGGAGAAATTAATTATTGTTTCTTTCAGATTTGTTTATGAGGCTAGAACGATGATTTTTGAGCAATTGTGTTTTCAATATTATTGATTTGAACTAAATGATGATTGTAATAACAGTAATTGGAAGTTACAGTTAATGCACATTTAGGTGAAAGATTTTTAAAGTAGGTATGCTATTGTAAAATGTTTTGATCCCAAATTAAAATATGTGAAATTCATTTTTATTACACAAATATTACTCATCTATAATCAGTTTCGCGTAACTTGCAGCTTATCAAGTGTGATTTTTCAGACACGCCTAAAATGACCTGAACCTCGACAGTAAATTATCTAGCGATTCCCCGCCCTTATATATATTAATGAGTCGATCGAAAATTTTAACAGATTATATTCTAACAGATAATTGTGAAGGAAGTCGAATAAGAGTTAAATTTAATTTCCCTAGTACTACTAAATTACATGTGTAACGTTTTGCATTGTGAAATTTTAATTAACTCATCATGATTCCATGGTATCTAGTATTACTGGATGTATGCTATTATTCAACAGGTGGTATTAACTAACTTCTGAGCCATACATGGATGTTATTCAAATTATCTACACCGTGTGGTACATCACCTAAGTGGCGAAGATCAATATTGGTCTAACCTCTGGTGCAACACATTTCAAACACATGCTATATGTTTAACGTCCTTGTAGCATATGCCTTGTTTCTGTTCAGCGCCCCCTAGTGACGTATAACGCCTTTCAGATGTACAATTATCCGATCATACACCGCCAGGGGGTGTTAAATCCGAAATTATCATATCAGGCAAGTTTGCCAAGGTTAGGTAATTTTCCTCCTACATACTAATTATATATACAGAAAACTTTGGAATTGCTAAACTGTCAAATTATTCTATTCCTTATTAATTTATTTCGTTGAATATGCCTTCAGAAATTGCAAAAATTAGTCAATTGTACATGTAATCTTTCTTTGAGTTTTTTAACTACATAGAGGGCGCCACATAACTTAAACATTACAAAATAAAAGTAACATGTCATAATTATATGCGTCCATTACTTTTTAAGACTCATTTCATTGCACCATAATCAATTACGCCTAACAAATTGTACTGCTAAATTTTCTAGATTTACAGCAGGCTACTATAGTTAATGTGGCCCTAGGCCAGAAGGCCCCCCACGAGGGCAGCTCAAAAGAAACAGAATCAGCTTACTGCTGTTCTATATTTCTAAACAAAATATAAACTTTCCGAGTGTCCCTTTAAGGCCAGTCACTTATCAAATTAATTAGCACAGCTAGGAAGAGCGCATTGATACACAAATAGGCACCAATAGCGTGTCTGTAATGGCGGTATAACCACACCCATGACCCGATTCATGTTACGTAAAAAGCGTGGCGTAAAAGGCTTTAAGGCAACATGGGTGGGGCCTATACGAGCGTGATAAAAAGGTAAAATCCCTTCGCCGTTTAAAAATAGCAAAAGTTGAAAAAGCGGAGGGAGGGTTAAAACGAGGGCAGAAAAAAAGTACGAACCCTCTTCAACTGCACGTTCATAATGTTATGAAGTTCATTGGCTATGACGTTAAATTTCATCAGAGTATTGGAACTGAATATAGATGAGCCAAATGCAAGTCCAGGATAATTTGCATTTCGATTTCGACGTCTGTGTCGATCAGCCAAAACTTCAGTCTGAATACTAGCGCAGCGAAGACGGGCAAGTTCTTCGTGTTCTGGATCACTGTTGCTGATGTCTTCGGAGCTGCCATTGACGAAATTTCCATTTAACACCACACCGGAATCGTACGAGCAAATCGTTTCCGTGTCAGAGTCACTTCGCGATTCCATAATAACAATAAATTCAAGTTCGTATCGTAGTATCCCTCGTTGCTGCCACTGGAAAAAGCTGGAAGACGCTTCACTATGCTGCTGTAAACTAAAAACCAGACGCACCACCGTACCTTAAAAATTATACCTCCCTAGAGTTTACAACATGTTATCAGCGCTCGCGACACGAGTGAATGCCCCGAACAAATCAAAACAATTTTTGACCCAATCAATAAATCTATGCCCGACGTAACGTGTTATCGTAATTATGTTCGAAAAATTGCAACTTTTTAAGCCTACGTAACGTTACGACCCCACCAGCCCAATCGCCTTGAAAAAGTTTTTGGCAGGAGGGTGTGACGCCATGTTCGGGAACAGCCGAGCGGGGGAAGGAGGAGCCTATTTGTAGCCGTTCTGGACGCACTCCAACCCCGCGCGCATTCCTCGGATGGCTCTACCATTTATGGTGTGTGCCAGCCACGTGAATACGTTGGTGCCATATGGCGTCTTAAATTACAGCCGAATTTTGGTACGGGTAATTTAAGGATGAACTGAATATGCGTCTGCTTCGAGATGTTTGTTAAAATTAGAGATGGAAGACTCATTCCTTTAGGCTTTAGCATTTCTGCTCCATAAAGTAGTTCCTGGTGTTGTATTTGCAAAAAAATCAATGGCTTTCTTTTGGTTATGGTTGGCTAACCATTGAAAACTTCTTGATATACTGTTTTATTGTAATATTTTATTCTGCTAGCCAAATATACGTACAATATTAAAATTATCATAACATATCAAAATCCAGTTTTTAAGTTTGGTATAGTTTTTGCTGACCTGCTATGTAACTGGCATCTATTAATTATTTCAGAGAATTAACATATTTTGCCTTTTGGCAAACCTTCCATGTTTGGGTGAAAGTATAAGTCCTGATTAACTAATAAAGACAGATTTTTAATCTTAACAAAGTTGTAAACAATGTGCAAATGTAATGCATATTTAAAACCTTTTAAAAATTGGCTAACTGTCTATACTTTCACTTTCTTACATTATTTCTTTCATACGAACTACTAATTTGATGGATTTTCATTATCAGTGGTCACATTTGATTCTCGTTAAAATGTCTGCTTCGAATATAGGTTACAAAACCTTGATAATAAATACATGTATATAATTTGCATCCAAAATTGGAAATAATGAATAAGTTTATCAAACTTACATGTTTTGGCCTTTTGGGTAATTTTAGCATATGAGTAATTTGGGTTTCTACTTACGTTCTGTAGGGCCTTGTCCTTTTCCTCCAACTTACTGTTGGCTTGACCAAGTTGCTCCTGGAAAACGTCCAAGTCATTTTCAACCTGTTGGATTTTCTTTTGAAGGGCGCGGACCTCCTCCTCGGCCTGTATAAGAATTAAACAAATGCATTTGTTAATTAGATCTAGATATAATATTTAAAAAAAACAAAAAAAAAAAACAACATTGTACATATAAAGATAATGCTATTACAAAAAATGGTATAAACATATTGCAAACACCAAAATGTATAAGTGTTTTAAAACAATAAGTGTTTCAAATTATGGGCAGGTTGGGACAATAATGTAATGTTTACAGCTTGCGACAAAAACAAAAGAGTTTTAATTGGAATTGGATAAGCTTCATGCACATGTCCATTGTCATTCGTTTGGCAGATTTTATTATAGTTTGATTACAAATAACAATTATACTTTAAGACCAACACATCCGACTTTATTGGGGAAGAGGCGACGCTAAGAAGTTCGAGAGCAAATATCAAGCTCAGGTTATTCGCACTAGTTGGTTACCTAAGGAATTTCATGCCATGCATTTTATTACGCATCTCTAATGCATCGGAATTTAGCACCCACGCAGGGGATATATTCAAACTTGGGCCTAGACAAGAGGATTATTTTGTACTGAGGTGAAAAGTTCAAGTAAAGAATGGGTGAAGCAAGAATTTATAAACAAAGCATTGATGAAATAATAGTGATAAAAGTAAATTACCATGAAGCATTATGTTTTGCATTTTTTTAAAAATCTAGTTTAGTCAATACTGCTTTATATGGTAGCATTTCTGAGAAAAATCATTTGTCATATTTCTGTTTAAATAATTGTTATTCTGTATACTTGTTTAACTGAGACGTTACCAATTTTTCCATGTTTATCATTATAAAATCAAGTCCTTTGTTGTTCTACAAGGTTATACAAGGATTTTATTCTAGGGAATGTGCTGAATTAATTCGAAAGAAATTGGAAGTGGTCCATGAATATAATAACAAACTGATTTCAATGCAGTAAATTATAGAAATAACAATAAACAAGCTGCCATCTAGTGAGAAAGCTAGTTCTTTCTTGCCCTCTTGAAATTTTTTATTCTGCAAAGTGGTGCTATGACAGCATTTGGTGATATTATCTGACAACTTTATCTAAAAGCCTTTTAAAACCTCCACAATTTTAGCTTTGCTCATTCCCTTCTTTTTTCACCATTTGATTTTCCCTCCTGGAGATGCATAGAGTATTTTATTTTAAAACTGCCGCCATCTAGTGGCAAGTTGTATCTGATGTTTTTATAGAATTCTTTCCAAACCTTGTTTACAATAGTGAATTTGTATATAAAATGATTCACTACAATATTGATCCCGACTACTCAATAAGTTATAATTAGTTACAAAATCATCTAAATAATTTTTTAAAAATTTATATCAGTTTTAGTATCTGTCTAATTAACCCAACATACAATTGAAATAAACATCTAATAATAAATGAAAATACATAAAAGAAGCTTTAAAATATAAATACAAGTTTCATTAATAATTAATCAAGGAACAAAATGCTGATGACTTGGTTTACATTATTCAGCTTTGAAATTTTCAATACTTAAAATTTCATGTCTATAGGATTATGTAAATTAACTTTAAATATTATCCAAATTGATTTCCGTTAGTTATTTCACGTAAATAATGTACATTCGTGTGTGTTTGTGCAACGTTTTTATACATACTTTCTTTTAATTCCCTTTTACCCCTGTTTATATTTTGTTTAATTTGCTGGACCTTGTTTCGGGTTTAGCTTATCATGGTTAACTTTCAGTTTTTTTAAGGGGTGCACTATAGGACTAACAAAACCCAGAACAAGGATGCAAAACTGACGTTTGCACTCCTTCCATGACATACTGCTATATTTGGGAAGCGGTATTTAGACAACTTTTTCTTTCCAGAAATAAACATAGATCTCGTTCCAAGAAGATGCCCTGGTTTTGCTGCAGAAATGCTCCAAAAAGGAGAAGTGATGCCAACCCGTGTTCCACACGTTTTCTTAGCTCCTTGCACCCTATGGTGACTCGTTTACATTCCGGAAATGGTCGGCGCCATTGGGAAAAGTGCTTGGAGATAGTTTTCAAGAGGTTATGTGGTCCAGGGCCATTTTTTATGCATCGAAATCTCCTTTGCAAATTTTGAATTTTAAAATGTGCTTTGCTTCATGAGAAGGACATATGAAAAAAATATAACCAATTACTCATTCCCGAATCAAATTCTTATCCGTTTATTATTTTCGAAACATGAAATATATAACCAGCTTTGAAAGCTGGAATTTTAGGTGGGGCTTTCAAAACACATGTGGCGTATTGCTTGGCAAAACGAAATAAAAAATTTCTGAGCAGGAATAGTGCCAACGGATAGTTTTTTCTTAAATTAGGTGTACCAGTCAAAGCAGGACATTCTTTTTGTAAATAATATAAGTTGACATTTTCATTGCGTGCTTCAATAGAAATCCGTCAATGATAGTAAATCGAAATGTGTTTCAGGGGCAAATAAAGGTAAATAAGTAAGCTTTGTCAAAGTAAGATAAATGGTTCAAAAGGACATGTTATATTTGACTTTTCTATCAAACATGTATTTTTTTTATATAATACAGATGTGACAGTACTTTATTTATGGAATATGTTGAAATAAACATTACTTAATCCTTGCTTTTATAAAATAAAACATTTTGTCTAACCAATAAAGTAAAATTCTATTTATGTGGACTATTTTTTCGTTAAAAATCTTTTATGAACTTTTCCCCACAGGTTGCACCAAATTCCAGTTAGTTGAAAAACAACGATAAGTGTAATTTTTACACAATTTTCTGTTGTTTATCGTCGGTTATCCTAACGAAAGTTTAGTACAAACCAGGCTAGTATGTTAAGTTTTAAAATGTTAGTTTCTTGCCCAACGCTAGTTTCCCGAGCGTAATTTGGGCTTGTTTCTCCCTGGTTCATGCAAGTTGGAGAAACTCAATTTGTATATTTTTTTTAAGTTGACATGGGGTCGTCGAAAGTTAGTTAAGTTGGTTAGGCATGCAGAATACTTTTTAGTGTGCCATGTTTTCCCTGTCCTTGCCTAGGGGCAAGACAAGCGTGAACAATCTTACATCCCACGAACCCAGGGGTGAATGGAATCTCATGCTGCATTTTTAAGGGAGGGAAGAAAAAATGTTATGGTGTTATTTTATCTATTTTTTTTACCTTTTCGGCTCTGGTTGCCGATTCTTTGGCCTGTTGTTCGGCCAGGTCAGCCCTGTCCATCGCATTATCCTTCTCCAACTTCATCGCCTGCATCTTCTTCTTGATGGCATCCATGGTGGCTAATTAGTTTGTATACCGAAACAAACAAACTGCACAGAGGAAAATTCGAACGAAGTCGGAGGTGTTTTCGAAGTTAAGATGGCAAAAAGTGGGGGAAACGGCGGCCTACAGGTACACACGTGGGAGCTCGACTGCACCAACGTACGCTTCGTAATCCTGGCACCGAATGGACCTCGATGAAGCTGGCAAACAACCTAACTCAAAGCGCTGATTATGGCATCCCCTTTGCAATTCCTATTGGACGTTAAACATATACGGTGACGTCACGCCACCAGTTCAAATTACACCGGGAAGACGCGTGTAGGTTAACTGCTACCAGTGTGCAGGGCTATGTAAGTAGTACAGAAAAAGCCAAGGTATTCCACTGCGGAGACATGCCCTCCTTATTACATCTACCAAAAGGGATTTCCATCTCGAAATGCTCATTACCTCTTTTATTTTTTTTTTCTTCTTTCTCCTTTCTTGCTTTGGCCCCCCTCGCGCACAAAAAGCCATAGGCCTATCTTGGAGAAAAACATACGAATATGCAGATAAACCGAACTTGAAATAAAGCCTGTTTTTAACGTAACTTATTACTAGTACATATACCTAAGCTGCAATTGTGATTTAGGCCATGGAAATGGCTCACTAGATCAATGCCGTTATTAAATCGGATAGTCACAATCGAAAATTAATTAACTGTTATCGAATCGTTTTATATATAGGGAATAAAAAAACGAAACCGACAGTCACTTGACAAAAAATGGACAAAATGCGATAAACATTATGCATTAGAAAATACTTACTGAACGAAGGAGATTGCAGATTTAATGATAAGCTGGTCAAAGCAGCTGATTGTGTGTTTCTGGAAAATACATATAGTACATATAATGAAAAATGTAAGTGCTGAGGAGCATATAACAATTAGTTTAAATGTGTTAAAATATTGCAATGCGCACAAAAAGTACAAACATAATTAACATAACCTAAACTAGCCTAATTCAACCTAACATAACCTTTTATGAAAATTGGATTATTGAAGTGTTTTTTAACCCAGGTTTAAAATAGTCGCGACACACTGGATGAAATTCACTGAATTACAAATTAAGTAACAAACTGACAGCACACTCGTTGCTTCATAAAAATATACGTCACGAAATTAATATTGAACGAAATTATTATTTTTATAAATGGCGGCATCTGCTTGTATACAACAGTGATCACATTATTAAACTACTGTGAATATAACAGTGTTCACATTAAAACTGCAGTGATTACAACATCACACTATGAAATAAAGGAAAGTCAGGTTACTGAGGTTATGAATATAATAACTATACGTATAAAAAGAATTTTTTTTCAGGAAAACAAATCAACTTTTTTTGGCTTGTAATAAACGTTTGTGGCTTTTAGTGTGAACATTTTCTGGTCATACAATCATTTAACACGAGGTACATTTTGAACGTGTTTGTATTTGTTGTCTTATCTAAATGTGAGTAAAACAAAGTATTTCATTAAAAAAAATGATTCAGTCAAATGCTGTATACCTTAAAGTTGGGAAAAGCAAGCAAGTATTTAATTTTATATAGCAAACAATGTTTGTCTGAATCACTTTTTAATAAAATACTTTTTTTCTTCATATTTAGTTGTATGCAATTTTAAATGCCTCCACCTGTACATGTATATCGATGGTAAATGGAATGTCTAATGCATAGTCAGATGCTCATTTCATACAAATTACTGTTCACAATTATTGAAAGTTATTATTAAAGTGAAATTGTTCTGAAATGAATATTGTCCAAACAGCAATCTTATCCAAAAACAAAATAAGAAAAAACTCATTGTACACTTGTAAGAATATGAATTTTGTTATTTTAGCAATTCATTGAAGATGAGGTTGCGTGACAAAGCAATTGTGATTGCATATTGTGATCCATTTTGACTTTGATGGCCTGGCGCTTCTAAAACACTTGGACTATTTTATTAGGTGGTATGACAAGCAGAAATAGAGACCGCTTTCACTACGACTTACAAAAAACTGTAGCCATTAAGAATGTATAAACAAATGTCCAAAAGCCTGTCAAACCAACAAAGACCAATTGTGATAGGCTGTTATTTTTTGTAATATGATATTTGGAATGTCGACGTATGTACATTATGTTTAAATACCACCCTAACAGTAAAATATCAAGGTTAAATGGTTTCCATATAAAGTTTGTGTATGATTGAAATTTTATAAATACTAGCTGTCACTTGTTAGTTCGTACGTTATCATTTCTTCCTGATGTGAAACGTTATAATTCATGTTACAACAAACAGTAGTATCAGAATATCAGATGCTGTGATCATCAGGTAGACAGCCCTATACTATGCTGATAACGTTTTTCTGTAACAATAAAATGATGAAAAATACTCCCAAAAAATTACACTGTACATTATTTTGGACACGAAGTCGATTTCAGAATACCATAACAATTCAAGCTGATGTCAACCTCTGTCAACAGGATTTGGAGTATAAAATTTGATTGCGTATGTTACATATCGTCAGGCATATTTAGCCTGATTATTCACGAGATCCTGCTATTTAAACTACTAAATACGTAACTATCGATGGAAGTGACCTAAACATGAAATTTCGTATTTATTTGAAAACTTAATTATCAGCCCACCCTCTTCCTGTCTACATCATCCTTAAGACGTTTCCACAAGGATGTTTAAAGAAATCCATAATACTTTTAAAGTGCTTTTAAATTTCGTAATGATCCGATTAGGAAATTTGAAATTCATTAAATTCAAAAAAAAAAAAAAAAACTGTTAATGCTTTAAGTAAACCAGTAACCCTATGTGCCAAATGTGATGTAGATAAATATAAACCAGACTTAGCATTGACGTCACATTATCATGACTCATGCATAAGAGCCTTGAGTGGGTGAACATAGTATATACCGTTCAATACGAATATCGAAATATACGAAAACTTCTAGATGTCCCGGAAATATCAGCAAGCAACCTGAGTTACCTAGTTACACTCAAGGAAACGGTATCACATATTCAAGTTTCATACTCGCAAAATAATATCATTTTATGAGATACGCTTTAATTCACACATAATAAGTTGTATGTGATTGCCTACTTTCAGGAGTAGGTTTCCAATTTATGGCTAGGCGTGTAAAAACACACTATTCCTAAAAATGCCAGCAAGTATTTGCCTTAAATTTATTAATTTTAATGTCCTTTCATGGCAAGAAAATTCTCTAATTTTATGGAGTATTTTCTTGCATTGAAAGCAAAAAATTCATAATCCATTTTGAAGCTTTTGCTCTAAAATGAAATTAGTTATCAGTTATATTAACTTATAAATTGCTCATGAAATTGTTCAACTTCAAGAAGCTAGTTTTTGTTGAAAGCTAAAACAAGTTTATTGCTACAAAAATACACTAAAATAAAAATACAAGTTTAGTTTGTAGTAAACAGTATCAGTATACCATTTTGATGGCTTTAAAATTATGATCTAACGGGTATCTAAAGTACTGCCAAAAATAATAAAAACCTTCTGTCATGCTTATATTCCCCAAACGAAGCTTAACAAACAATCCTGAAGCAGGTCATGTTTTTAATCCACTTGAGCTTAGAAGGAATCATCAGTTGAGAATAAGAAGCCAGAATACGAGTTCAATAACCGACCTTTCACCCAGCTTACAGTTACCTCATGCAAGCTGAAAAAGATGTTATTATATATACCGTATTTCTCACAGACGAGTTATTTCTAGATTCTTAAGCCCTTTTATCCCTTGCTTTTATGAAGACAACTTTTCTGATTGATAATAACCATACTGCATTTCCATTTTTTTATATCAGGAATATCTTGTGCCAGACAGTTAACCAAGAGCAAGTTTAGCTACTTTGGACTGAATGGAATTTTTTTTTCAGAATTTAAGATAATTTAAGTGGAAGCGTCAATCACATTTCGAATGCAAAGCCATTTATAGTTTATTGTAAACTAGACAAAACATACTGTACGTATTGTTAAACACACCAAAAAATCCACCTTTATTATTTACATGGAATAAAAATTTTTCTCACTTAACAGCTAAAGTTATTTGTTATTGTTGTAAATTCACATTCAAATTTGATCCAATTTTCCCTTTAACACATCCATATACCGTATAACCTATCAAAATGCATCCTGCGCATATCCCGATTTGGTAACCCGTGTATAAATGAACCTGTCTAAATGCATAACCTGTCAAAAAGCATATTTCTCACCGGTCCCAAGAGTATACTTTTAGACATGTTCTACTGTACACTGGAGAAAATTCAATACGTTTTTCTACATGCACACAGCTTTTAATCTTATTGCACCTTTTGCATATGACTTTTTTGAAAAATTGAACAAATATTTAAATTGTTTTAATTGATGGCATAAGATGAAAACTGCTTATAACCCTAGCTTTTCCATCCCTGTTGACACTAATTTGAAATTATCTGTAAACATGCATTATATCTGAACATACATTAATATATTCATACAAATGCTTATTCAGGGTGCTTAAAAGTGTAGGCAAAAATATCGGTAGTTTTACATGCCCTTCTGGAAAACAATGTATTGATTTTTATCAACATCAACATCGGTTAATCAGAAATAATCTAAAAAACACAAGGTGAAGTAAACCCTCGCAAAAACTGTAGATAATGATCTTTTTATCTTAAAATAGAACTCTGAACCCTACCCATGACTGAATTGCTGCCATAACTATCAGGTAGCAAAATCAAGCAATGCTTAAGGGCCTCAGACATGAGGGGCCTCCCGGAGGGCCCTTGGACCAGGTAAATAATTCCGTTCTTTGTTTACGTTAGACTACATATTTGTTTTAGATATACTGTGTAAGTTAAGGGCCCCCACTCATGATTGTGAAGGGGCCCACACAAATTATGCATCTGGGCCCAAAAATTATAGTTAAGGCACTGGCTGCTACACTATATTTAGCATTAATCTGGTTCACAAATTTATTGCCTATTTCTCTGACCGCCTAACAATAACATGAAACTATTCCCTGACAATTTTAGGCCGTACTTTAACAATAGACAACTGTCAAGCAAAACCTGGTCAAGATTACACATTGTTCGAAGCAATATAATGCTGTCTAAAAATCGATATATAAATCCAGATAACAGCTAGATGCAATTTATGGCCAATAAATCTCAGATGACGTTTTCACCTCAATGATACTATTAGGACAGGTCATGGAACAAATACAACGGCATACGTGCATAGAAATACTTTAAACAGGTTTCAAGCAAGAAATCTAATTTCTAAGCAAAGTCCCGAAGACTATATTTTTTTAAGGCAATCTTTCATTTCCCAACGTCAAGCCCTTTAATCACCACAGCGAGACCTAGGCCTAGATGCAAATGCACTTGGCCATCTGAGTCAGCAGCTTCTTTCCAACAAATCTCATCAGATTGGGTTAGTAGGTCTTCGTGCAACAGCTAGGTTATAGAGAATTGCAGGCCAGGGACATTGTATGTTGTTTTTTTTACCTTTTTGTGTTTATGTAATCATGAAGTACGACTATTGGCTACACCATGCACTCATGCTCAATGGTGCATTTTGCTGACGCATTTATTTACATCGTCACATATCAAAAACACAGGTAGGCCTAACCGATTGACAACTAACAGGCGACAGCATTCCTAGGACAAATAATTGGTATGACGTGACCCCTAAACTAAAATACCACAAAAAATGTTAGGTAACAATGACATATTAAAAATAAAACTCGTTTTCTTTACAACATACAGTTGGTACGAAAACAGAATAATAATTACATTAAAAATAGAATCAGGATGAATCAATGCGATTTAAAACAGTTTTAAACTAAAAATGGTGGTCAAAGTTTGAATGTTTTGCAATTGATTTTATGAATGGAAATCATTGATCAAAATGTTTTGACTAACTTAAGTTTTAATAACAGGATTTCTCAAGCTTGTACTTCTAACTAAAACTTATATTGTTAAGTTCTGTCAATGAAGGAGATAATGGGAAACCTATTTTGTGCAATAATGGCAAGAGTTGTAAAGAAATGTGATGATTTGAATAAAATCTGGTGACATGCTGTGTAATGCGTTTAAATGATTTAATCGAATTGCCATAATTGCAAATAGTTTATGTATTTAAGTTTTCGAAGTAAATGATGCGTGTTAGCTAATTCCCGAGGTTATTCACATTTCAACAGGAAGAAAACACTCCCCTTAGGAAAAATGGATCTGGTTTTATGAACATTTCCCACTATATAAGAGTATTTTGCATATGTTATATTTAGAATTTTATCACACCAACGTAAAATAGAAACAAAAAAACAAAAAAAGAGAGAAAATCAAACAGGCAAGGGAATTTTAAAGATGTTCAATTGCCATGTTAAAATTTCGTAACAATATTTTAAATATGAATTATAAATATTCTTTTAAAGAAAATACCTATAACGTGTACATATTCTTAAGCAACTCTTTTTAGGTTGAAACATATTTTAAAATGCTACGTTTTTTTATAAACAAGAAGTTGCAAGACATCTTTAGGATATTGCAATAACGAATTTGTATCATAGCAAATTGTGTTGCCCTTGCAAGACAAGTACATTTTGAGGAAATAAGAACGATGTGAGTTTAGGACGATTCTTAACAATACATTTAAGACTTAATTACATAAGTGTTTTTAAATTGATGTATCATGGGATTAATCAAATGAAGTAATCAGCCAGACATCATCAATTATTTGATTCCATCAACTGATACTTTAATTATTGATTCCATAAACTGATAGCAACTCGAACGTCCAAATATTTGAAATATAGTAATTTTGTCAGTTTTATAACAGTCTTATGTCAATTTTCAGCATTAAATGAGTCGCCATTGTGGAAACATGAATAATGGTAATTATATTCATTAGCTTTACTAAACCACATTTCTAGTGAAACCCTATGCTTGTATAAAACTGTATTTTCTGTACATTTCCAAAATGTGGAGAAGGAATTTAAAAAAAAAATTTAAAATAAGCCATTAAAAATCTCATCTTACGTCAAGTATAGTGTAAAAGAAAAGTTGAGAATGTGCTTTGCCCAAAAATATATATAATGTCATCTAGTGCATTTCACGTTTTTGTGAACCCTGAACAGAAGAAATTAGATGAAAAGCAGTCTTCTTATATTTCACTCAGAAATCCAGAATTGCCAAAGAATGATGCTAGACAATTTCCTTGGCCTCAATTTTGACGTATGATTAAAATATTGCAATCTGCCTCATATTTAAAATTAATGCACATTGTCTATTAAGAAATAAACATAATGGAACATTAGCTAGCATGCATCTAATTGAAACTATTAATCAAAATCCTTTGAGCACAATAACTGTGGCACACTTCAACACTCGAAATCAAGAGTCTTTGAAGGCCAGATAAGAATTTCCAATTAGTCACCGATATAAATGTGCTCATTGCACCAAACTCGGATTTGTGTAAGTTGCGATTAATGTTTCCAATGTATTTTTGCAACAAGTTTTATTCACTTCCGTTGTTTTGCATTGCCTTCATTGATAACAGAAGCTAAATAAAATTAATTTAGTCAAGATTACCAAAAACTGTAATGTTTGGGAGTGAATGGAAACGCTTGTTGTTCAGTGACGGTTGTAGCTGCAAATAAATGCTATGTCAGGCCAGAATTCTAGCTGAAACCGATACGGTGCCAAATAAGGTTAGCGTACGAGGGTGCGCCCAAATTCAACAGCCTATCTTAGCACAGAAGACGCATGCGCTTCATGTACCAGTCTAGTAGGAGCAAATGATGGAGGAGAAAAGTACATTCAGCAAAAGATTTTTTTAAACTACTGTTTTTTTCCATTTGCTTTCAGATACATACATGCTTTCCGTTAGTAGAACCATACATGGGAAGAATGAAGGGGGAAATGCGCTCAATCCACTTATCACAGGCATTACATTTATCATAAAACTTGCTATCTAATTTGGGTATTACATACTTCTGACTTCATTTTTCATGTTTAAAAGAATCATTAATACTGAAATTAGGATCTAATTTCATTTGCAAGAATCAAAAGGGGTAATGAGGGAGTATTTAAATAGTAAAATTCTAAACGAGAACAGAAAACTGGCTATCGGACAGTTTAAAAGTTATTAAATCGCCATATGTATTTTTTTTTTTTATTAAAGTAGGACCGAAAACCCTTAATTGAAGACAATCAAATTTATGATTGGTACACAAACTGAAAAGCAGAATACTGTCCTCCAGACAGGCACGAGTGAAAAATCAAGTGTTATACTCTCTCAATTTTGAACTCAAATAGCTGAGGTTAGAAAATTATAATATGTATTTCAGGTACTATTTATGCCCAGTATATTGCAGGACAGTGACGAATTTGCCAGGTGGTCAGCTTGCCCGATGGCAAATGGGCCGCCTTACAAATTAGTCAACATGCTAAACATGTTAAAGACCTAGCTTTTAGTAACATAAGAATCGCAAAATAATGAATTGTACCGAGTTTTCACATATGTATGTGTTTATCGAAATTTATATTCATTTCTTATACCAATTAAATGATAGCCTAATAAAGTAGTTGTGGGTGGGTCCCCTTTGTATCCTGGCAACCAATGTTTTTAGATCCAGTACGTCATTGCATGCTGCAGGCTAATGCAATTGATAGGTTAGGTAAAATGATCTACATGACATTTGGGTATGGCAATTGGTCATCCAGTAAACGTATATTTGTACACTTGCAGTCGTTGCATCAATTCTATTGATTTGAATATTTAAATAGGAACATCATCCAATTGTATAAATTACAAATAGACCACATTTTTACTAACATTACTGAAATTTCAAATTTGTATAACGAAATAAGGCTTGTAAATTACAGGACTGTTTATCAATAATTGAACAACTATGTATATTAATTTATTCTCATATTGAACCACAGATATAAATCGTAACCGACGTAGAAGTAGTATAATATAAGAGAATCCGGATTACGTTATCTTATAAGATAACATAATCGGAGTACTCTTCGTAATGATACTTAAATTGGTATCTTGAATTTTTTTTTTTTAAAAAGTGCAGGCACTTGCTAACTTCCCTGTATAGTGTCACCTTTAAAGCAGCATATTGTTTGTGTTTAAGGTTTATTCAGCAAAACAAGATATAAAAATCCGCTAAACGGAAGCGAATTTTTTAAATAATCTTCAAACACAATTTATCAAAAAAAAAAAACAATTTAACATTTCAAAATCTATTTTAACCATGTTGTCCAGTAAATTAGTTGAAAAAAAATACAAGCATATTTTAAGGATTCCAAGGCTTATTCCTTACATTTTCAAGGACCCGTCGCACGACTAATTACCACAATATATTCCTCCAAGGAATCAGCAAGACAGGAAATTTCAGCATAAAGTGATGTTTTAACAAATATTTCAAACATAATTCTCGATTTCTTCGAAGTGATAAAATTCAAGCATATTTTGGGATTTTCCTGAATTTCAAGGCTGCTGGACACCCTGTTAACTAATATTGATATACAATGTAGACATTTAAATTTTATATCATAAGAAATAGAACTACATGTTGATTTTCTGATATTTCTGACTTTCTCGACACAGGATAAGTAATAGGTAAACCGAGTTTGATAACAGCAAACACGTCATTACAGCATGGCTTATGTAATCTGGCAAATGATTAAATATTTTAAAATACGAGTGGAATAAACTGTCTACAAGGAAAAGTCTTCCTCACTCGCCATTTCAGTGGAAAAAATGGGGGTGAAACCTACTTCGAAAGATTCCACGGGCTGATGTATTTTCGGTATAAGCTTCTAATTTTGGAATGCCCCCTTTTTAAAATGCCATTTTCCAAATATCTTTTTTTGGTGCAAGCGAAAAATGCAGCTGTTCGACATGTTGAGTTCAAGATTTGTGCGAATTTAATTATTATTTTTTGAGCGAAACAGCCTGGGCTTAGAAATACACATTTGCCTTTTTAAATCACCAACTTCCTTGTGAAGGCATTTACAAAATCATAATCCCACCTTTTGATTACACGGTCAAACAAACATCATACTTTCGATTTTTTTTTACTTTGAGCTTCTCCTATCAACTAATCTTCTCGTAATAAAAGGCTCCAAATCACCCAAGCAAATTATGCCTTCAAAAGTTTTAGTTTAAACCCATGCGCATATAATTGAAGTGGCAACAGACAAGCATCAGATAAAAAATCGACCAATCACAACGGAAGCTAAAAAATAGGAAATGCAAACAGACTTGAAATTCCTCTGTTGCCATAACCATACTTCCTACTACAAATTCGGCATACTGATCTTTACACCTTTAATTTGTAATTTTTAATTAAAGGTAGTCATTTTCATGCCTTCTTAAAAATTAAAATTTTGTTTGTCTACCAATTTTCTCATAAATTAATTGATGTTCACTGAGTGATACAGGCAGTTTAATCTGTTATTTTGTAAACAATGTTTTCTGCATACTTATATGATGAATTACTAAACATTTCGAAATGTTGTGCAAGTTATTTTACCTGGCCTTTCTCAAAATGGCCGCCATTAAGCATAGTATTTTTATTAACATAATTGCCCCAATTCCCATGCCATGAATATTCTTTGATAAAATGATTATTTATAATCTTAATTTTCTTGCTACTTTCAACTTATTCATTCTCGATGATAAAAACATAAGTTACAGAGTAGGTTCATACATTACTATACAGTATTAAATGTAGTAGAATCTAAATGTCAATTCAAGAAGTATTGCATAAAATACAATGAAACAACTGCACTTATAGCTAATTAACTTCAATTCCGCTAGGTAAAGATACCAGATCTAAAGACCGTTGGGTATTCACTAAAAATTTACCAAATTAAGTGAAATAAAAGGAATTTATGTTGTGGGAGAGGTAATTTACTTTAAAAGCAGAGGAAGGCTTGGTATGTAGAGCAGCTATGAAATCAATGCGAAAAGAAATGCAACCATGCACAAGCATGTTTGTATTTGAGCAGAGCTAGTATCTGTCATCTGCACCCTAAAACTCCCTAAAATTAGCCAGCAGCAGCACCTATTTAGAGCATGGTAGAACTCAACTTTTGTGAGCTTATATTTAGCTCCCATCAAATCCCCATGATTTCCCAGAGCTGCATCAAAAATATTACTGAGTGGGTGTAGAATTATGGTAATGCTACTGCAGGGTGAAGCGTATGCTGACAATAAAATCTTTGTCAGGCAAGTCAACCGACTTTAAAAATTTAATTTAGTGGAAAGAAGGCTAAAATGTGCCAGCTAAATTAAGAAGATTACTGACCGAAGAGTTAATCTTGGAATGAACTTTTAGTTAGTCTATGGTAACGGTTAAAAAAGAACCCATGGGATTACAAAAAATCCAGTTAATTTGATAAACTAGAGAAAATAAAAATATAATATGGAATATTAATAATAAAATACGAGGTGCAGCTTATTTTTTTTACAGAATGGATGCTGAACTTATTTTTTAAAACATATTGTACTGTATACAATATGTCCTCAATTAACACCGCATTTCAAATATTACGTTACTTAATTTCCTCAACAAAATTGCAATGGATTTGAAATGTATAATGTATTTTAATTACGAAATATTTTAATTATTTGCAGAAGCGATTTTTTTTACTGATATACTGGCTAATACGTAATTTACATCACCTTTACACAAAACGTTTAATTTATAATAATTGATAGCAAGCAATTTCAGGCAAATTGCATTTTTAATCGTTGTATCACGCCCAGTAATTGCAATAATTTCAATTAATCCAGCAAGCATTGACCATCCAGTCAACTACTGCCACCTGAAGTCAAACTAAACAAACCACAATAGTTTTGTTTTAATATACACCTATTTCAACTATACTTAACTAGTACATGCACCTAAGTTACATAGGCGACATTATTAGACGTACCTTTTCCACAGATTAAACTTTACGATAATATTTTCATGGGTTTCTTGTGCATGACGCATGTATAACATCATAAATTGTGAACCATTTAGGTAAAAAGCTAGTAATAAAGAATTAAAAAATTGGTATCCTAAATGCAAAAATATCATTCAGGTTTTGGATATGATTATTATAATTTAAATATTTAATTATTATAGAAAATGTTTAACGAATGTTCAATTAGGTAGAAAGGCATAATGATTGATCCAAGTTATATAATCCACTGGTATAAATAGGTCAATATGACCAAGATTTATAGTTTTCAGTTTAAAAGTGAAGGATGTTACTAACATTAATTTTCTGACATACAGGATTTGACAACAATATTATGGTCTACAGATTTATTAAATAAAACACATCAAATGGTCAAAACTTAGGAAGGTGAAGTCTATACATTGTCAAATAAATTATTATAATTCCGCAGAATATATAACATATAACTAACTAGGCTTGGCTTTTGCCACATGCTGTGGTCATACAACTTTCATGAACCTTATGTGGGTTTCCCAACATCACAAATGTGCAATACTGTAAAAAAAATTGTTGAAATTTCAACACAAGCCTAATTTTGACTCATTTATGCACATTTTACAGCAGTTAATATAAATATATGAAACATTAACAAACTTTACAGTAATAATATATTTACTTAGATGCAGGTCTATATTAATGTTGGATATAAAAATGTGCAAATGTAGATTTGCTATCACTATTTCAAGAACAGCAAGTCAATAACTTCTTAAATTCCAAGTGAAAAAGGAAGTCAAAATATCTTTGAACTACAGAATATTCCAAGAATATCGCTGCTATTTACCAGTTTCATCAATGATTATTTAACTTAAAGTGAAGTTTCCCATTCACTGATAAAAAATATCAAATCGACACAAGTATGGACTATGATTATGCCACCACAATGTGGGAAACATTATCGTCTAAAAGATAACGCTAAATATATAGTAAACTAAACCCGATACAAACCTAAGACTTATTTTATCAAAAACCACTGGCCTTTAGATAATTTGTGTATCTAAATAATAGCAATACGGTGATAGTAATTTCTAGCCCAAAATGCTATTCATTTGAAATTTTATTTTCGATTCATTTGTCATTTTGTAAAAAAAACCATCCATTTTCCAATCGTGCAAATAACAGCAGCACAGTATTTAAAAAAAGTCCATAATGAAGTTTTACCTTGCCAGACAAAGTATTTAACTCCATGTAAGTTACATGACGATTTAAATAGCTTTACGATGGTATTCTGGTGGCGCCACATCATAATCACTCAAATTGAACAGGGTCGATGAATTCTTTACCATATACCTATAAAGAAAAAAAACATTTGTGAACATGCAAAATAAATAGGCTATAGGCTATATTTTAAATGTACAATGACTTGATTCTCCTTTAAGGGGTAAATCTCTTAATTGTCTGTGAAGGAAAAATCTTGTCCCCTTTCCACGTATATAGTCTTTCGTGGTATTCTGTTGGAGGCATTTACACATGCAGTACCATTCATATTTTCACTAGTTTTGACACACTCTTACCATATAATACCTTGATTCAGTTTGCAGGGTAGCAAAAGTAAATTGAATTAAAACTGAACGGACAAATAACTCATGTGAGCAACTGAACTTTGAAAAACTGTTTCAAGTCTTGTACAACTATAACAATTTTAGTACCTTTAAAAAGTTAAATCCGTAAAATTAGATTAAAATAATATTTACGGGAAGGTTGCATTTTTAAATAACCACAATGACAACTTTTGAGATGGCCGTAAATATGTAATAGCCGATTTCTGAACGTACCTGAGAAAATCATGGATATGTGTCAATAAAAGCTGGACGCTTTTCTCATCCAAGGGAGTGTAAGCCAACATACCACCGAGTTTCACTGTTTCAAAATTGTAACAACAAATTAACGAATGCTTTTGAACTATGCCATGAACTAGGGAATTATAAAGAATTGAGACTTACCAAAAAGCCTTAACAGGTGAATTGCTCCATAGATCTGAGACATTGGTAAGTCAGGATGATCAGCAATCATCTAAAACAAGATTATATCAGCGATGCAGTTTTAAAAAAGAAGCTAGCCAATTCTTAAATTTCACTTTGCACATACTAACCTCTGCATACTGCGGTCTTTCAAACTTGTATAACAGCTGTGTGCCTAGCATAACGTGAAAGTATTCCTTGATACCAGAAGTCACTTCTAGTAATGCACTTTCTCTGAAATAGCAAGAAACAATTATGAATGCTATTTAAATCAAACAAAAACTATCTATTGAATGCCTAATTTAGCATTGAAAGATGCAAAATAACAGTTAAACATTTAAAACTAGCAGCTCCAAATCTCAAATTATACAAGAAATACATATATAGATAGAAAATAGCCATTCTTTAAACAATGTCTTAATAAAATGCAATAATAGGTTATTAAAGTAAAACATTGCTGTCAATTTTTATAGCACAGTATTTAGATATCGGAATGAAAAAATTCTATTGCTTATCTTTTTATTAATAATTTCCCAAGATTTTTTTGCTGCATTCAATCAAATAAATAAGGCATTCAATAGATATATTATTGCGGAAATTGATTAGTTTGTGCATTAGTAAGCAAAGTGCATTAATAAGCATTGTTTGCAAAATCAACTAATTGATGTCATACAAATAACAAGCATGCTAACTATATGGTTTACTGTGGTAGCACATGTATAAGACAGAGATGAAAAGCAAGGTGATTTTGACCTGCCATTTGCTCCTAAAATGTTACACAAAGTGCAGAAAAACTGAACAATGGCTTTTAAAATTAGAGCAGCTTTAATGAACTGAGTTGTCCATGGCACCCAGCCCATCTTTAACGAGAATATTAATTATTAAGCAATAAGCATGGATTGACAGGCAGGAAGGTTCTACAAGTTTTTAAAAAATATTGTTAATTAAGCGCAGCTTTGCATTAGTGCTCGCACGCACACAATAAGAAATCCTTTTTCATTATACCTGCATTAAGTGTAATACATTAAATAGACAAAGGAAATTCAAGCATTTATAATATAGTATGGTCACCCTTAAACAATCCTATTCATTTTTCCTTCAAAAATATGTATCACTTTACCTTGAGAACAAGTACAGTAGGAGTTACTTTTAAAGTAATGCAATTTTCACTTAAAATTGCTGACCATTCATTATTTTTGTAGGTTCTCCAGCTTCAGAAATAATTATCAAGTAATGCATTTTACCACTAATCTAAAACACTAATTCTACAAGGGTAAACTCGCTGACAAACCGTTGAAATAAATATTTAAATCTAGTACAAATATAAACGTGATGGGCTAAGGGTGACGTGGACAACATCCACGTCATGCATGTGCTACTGGTAAAGCCTCATCACAAAGACATAGAATACACACACTGACTTGTTCGGAGTATTCGTTTTCGAAGATGCTTTGTATTTGCTGTAATTGGTCAGTATTTGTTCCACGGTTAGTTTTGCAGGAAGGTGGAGAAGCTGGAATTAAGAACAAAATTCAAAGTAAAACCTGAAAGTTAGATTAATTATAACTGTTGACCAATGTAATATCACCTTCTTTTGGTGATTCACCAGATCCCAGTCATCAACTAGCCATGGCTTCAATTCATCTGGAATCTTCACTTTGATTTCTACTTTTATCAAGAATGCTTCTTCCTAAACACATTATAAAAAATCAAATAATTTGGTTATTGTCAAGACAATCATTGTGGATCAAAGATAAATCTTGTGATAATGGATATAAATGGTAAAAAGAACATCTGTAATGGCTCTTACAGCTTCAATCGTTGGATCGAGCCTACTCCTCTTCTTTCTATTGACATCACTCGTACTAGGTTCCTGAGTTACAGGTGGTGGCGGAGGAAGTGGTGTTGGAGTTGCTATAAATCCAACACAAATAAGAAAGCATGAGTTTTATAGCCCTCAGAAACATATACCATATAAAACGAGAGATAAAAAGCATAACCAGACCTATGGGTGTGGCCTTCGGTGTTTTAATAGGCTGCTGTTTCTCGCTTGAAGGGGTAACTGATCGTTCTTTTTCATTGGGATCTTTTTCTTTTTCTTTCTCCTTTTCCTTCTCCTTATCTTTTTCCTTTTCTTTTTCCTTCTTTTTGGCGTTTATTACTTTCGTTTTCTTATTTTTCCTTTTAACAAAAGGTTGAAGATAAATTTTCATTAAAGGGATTTTAAAAAGGAGATCAAATATTAATTGAATTATCTAAGTCAAAATACTTACAGTGCATTGTAAGCATGGGCTTTTTCCAATTCTTTTTGCTTCTGAACATTAGCATCGCTAAACTTCAACACGCGTGCTTCTGGGACCCATTCATCCCAACTAATTAGAAAAAAAAAAATTAAAAATTAAAAATAAAATAATGCAAATTATAGCTACATCGTCAACATTTCAATGACTTACTTTTTATTCCATCCGCTATAATGAATAAAATATCGAACTGCCTTATCCTTTGCTTGAGCTTTAATACACTACAAACGAACACAATGAAATTATAAATTTAGGGACTGATTTTAACCATATATAGGTGATCCATTCAATTTGTGGTAAAGGAATTTATGTAGATAATAGGCATTAGAAGAGAAAATTAAGTCTTGTCCTTGCACATTTTTAAAACGTTTAGTTATAAACTAAAAAAACCAACCCAAGACAGCGGACTAACTGGTAACTCAACTCTGGGTCGCACTATAATATTGGAACCCTTATAGGATGGTTCAAATTCAGCAAGTTGATTGAAATGGTTCAGTAGAGGCCAGCCAGATTTGTCAAAGGTAACCACATTGTACCATCATCACTTGATGTTAAAGTCGTTATTGACATAGCAGCAATTCCTGAAAATGGGTACGGCCACCTTACCGAATGGCATTTATTGGCCGATTATAGGGCTGAACTTTGAAACAAGCCAGTTGTAAGACGTATCCTCAGAGGAAAGCTACACACGACTAGACCGTCAATCAAAAATTCGATAAAAACATGATTATGCACATCGCAACTGCCCACAGGAAAGCTGTTGCCCAATACCAAATAAACCTAATGCCAAATTTTGTGCTTACATTTACAATTTTCCTATATGTGGTCACCGAATAATAAATACCCTACATATGTGCCTACTGTTAAGCCTGATTCACACTAAGCTAGTAATTTAGTCAAGTGGCAAGTATTTTAGTAAACTGATAAGTGTGAGCAGATAAATTTATCTGTTCACACACGTTTAGCTACTAAAATACTTGCCACTTGACTAAATTACTAGCTTAGTGTGAATCAGGCTTTAGTGGTTATGCATAAGCTAGCTAAATATAAAATTAAACGTAATACACATAGAAACTCCTAACAGTATTCACGTGTCTCATTCCGAGGGGAATGAGACATTACATTGGAATTAGAGAAACAGTGCCAACTTCAGTAGTGGACTGAGGAACATCATCAATAGAAATCTTACCTTAGCTTCGTACAACAAAGGTCCATGAAAGCATAACACTTTTTCGCCTGTAAACAATAAGCATTACAATCAATACAAGTACAGTAAAGAAACATGCATTGAAATGTCAATGATCATACAAACACGACAATATAAAAGTATCAAAGATGATTCTTAAAATGAAGATGATTAAATAGTTAGGCCCTATACAGGCAATGTTACACAATCCTTTCTTTGCTCTTTAAAAATAAAGTAATTTAGAATATGATTTACCTTCTATAAACCTAAATTTTGGTGGCATTTTGTTGAGCTACAAAAATATTGCGCCTCGCTGCAACTAGCAGTAGTCTTTTGTCAGACAATAAAATGATTGTACTGACATCTAGCGGCACGTTCTTCAACTACATCAAAGTCATTTTTAAGCGCCAAATTCAAATTATCGTATGAAAATTTCATACCTATGTTGGATTAGCATAATTTTGGTTTGATTATTGTGTATTGCCGCAATATTTGTATTAAAAAAAACACATCATTCAGTGTCAGTTTTTCCTCCATCCAGATTCAGTGGCATAGCAAGGTATGGGATTCTGTACAGAAATTTTCTGGTCACTCCCATCCCCTCCCCCGTTGTGAAAAGCCATATAACGAATCAATATATATATATATATATATATATATAACACAACTTTTT
>JAQGBW010000621.1:0-37285 GCA_034698625.1 Julus scanicus | reverse complement strand
AATGAAAAAACTGATTCAACATTGGGAAAAAACAAAAATTTGAACATTATATACAGAATTCATTTTCAAAATTTGTGAAAATAATTCATGTATATAATTCAAGTTTCAGCGAGCTTTGTCCATTTGCCGTACACAGTAAACATGTTCTATAATGCGATTAATTTATAGGCTTATATTGTTCGTACGGCTAAATGTTACTTCAATGTGAATAAAAATTTATGTATACCACAACACACTTATGTGGAATTCGCTTAATTGGGGCAGCTGCTTAATTGGGCCAAAATGCCTAACTCACGATGTGTCCCAATTAAGCGGAATCGTCTGTAATCCAATTATGTTCTATTTTGTCATAGGACTTCACCGTTAATTATTACATCGAATTGGGTGTTCCATCCAACAAGATCGTCTTGGGTATCCCTGCCTATGGAAGGGCCTTTGCACTGGATGATGAGGAGGACTTTGGATATGGGGCAGGGGCAAAAGGAGCCGCAGAGCCAGGAGTGTCCACCAGAGAAGCGGGTTACTTGGCTTACTACGAGGTAGTACTATTCCAACCGTTCGTATCCGGTAATTTCTGAAATATGTTGAACATAACCATATCTTACATTTCTATGCTCAAATAGATCTGCCAAAATATTCTGGAGAAAGACTGGGTGGTTGAAAGACCAGACCCAGAGGCCGTAGGACCGTACGCTTACCACGGCAATCAATGGGTGGGATACGATGACGAAGAAATGGTTATTAAAAAGGTAAATTCAATTTGATCTAGGATGCAAGGGTTCTATAAGGTCCTAACGCCATTGTTCTAAAAATCAACAGACCAAGTACGCCGTAGAGATGGAGTTGGGAGGAGTCATGTTCTGGTCCTTGGACAACGATGACTTCCGCGGGACGTGTGGCGGTGAGAAAAGCCCATTGGTCAGTGCTGCCCGCAAGGTCCTCGTGTCTTCCAAATCCAAGAAAGGCACCACCAAGAAGGTGACCACCAAGCGCCCAACCACCACGACCACAACCACCACTACGACGACCACAACCACTCGTCGACCAAGGACAACCACGACAGAGGCATCGCAGAACTTCGAAGAGGAGTACGAGGACAATCTTGAAATTTCGGCCACCTCCAACGAGAGGGCGGATCGACAGGCATCCAATTGCGAGTCTGGTACCAAGAGCCGTCGCAGAGGTAGGGGACGTCAGTGCAAGGAGGAGACTCCTGTGGAGGAAGAACCTCCACCGGCTGAAGACGAGGAATACTACGATGAGGACCCATTGACCACTCCAGAGCCCCCGACAACCCCGGACCCCGGACCGCAGTTTGCCTGCACGGACGAGGGCTTCTTCCTCAATCCCAAAGACTGCCGCAAGTACTTCTGGTGCCTGGATAGTGGACCGGCAGAGCTGGGCATCGTGCCTCATCACTTCACTTGTCCATCAGGGTTGTTCTTCAACGTCCGCAGCGACTCCTGCGACTACAAGGAGAACGTCAGTTGCAAGTTGAAAACTGAAGCTGCAGCACCGCCACCTCCACCCAAGCGCCAGAGAACCACCACTGCCAAGCCCAAGGCCAGGAGAAGGACGACCACCACCACCGAAGTGACGCCGGAGGAGGAGGAGATCATTCAGGAAGAGGAGACAGAGGCGCCGGTGGAAACCACCACCACCAGCCCCAGCATTGCTCAGCTGCTGCACCTCATTGAGAAGCTGGGAGGGGTGGAAGAGGTGCAGAAACACCTGGGGGGAGACGCCACTAAGGCTGACGCCGCGCCAGAAGAGAAAGAGGAACCGGCGCCAGCAACGACAACAAAGAGGAGCCAGTCGTCTCGGCGCCGGACGACAACCACAACCACCGAGAAGCCAACTACCAGGAAGGCACTGAGGAGGGTGACGACAACTACTACTGAAGCAGAGGTCGAAACCACTAAAGCCCCAGCGTCTAGGCGTCGGCCTGCTCTCAGACGCAAGGCCACCACAACGACCACCACCACAGAGGAGGCAGTCGTCGAGGACGCCATCGTGGATAACAGCCGGCAGTCGAGCACAGTGAGAAAGTTTCAGGATGTAGCGGAGGATGGAGGTGATAAAGCAACGGCAGACAACAGGCAAGGCGACGCGGCAACGCCAGACGGTAACTCAGAGACGCACACTTTCGGCGCTACCCGCATACCCGGTCTGTTCAACTATGTGGTGCTGCACCGCACAACCACAGAAGAGCAGCCGCCAGCGGTGCAGCTGAAGGGTATCTTGGACGCCATGGAGGCAAAAGCGACGGAGCGAAACAGCGAGAAGACGGAGGAGGAGGAAGACATAGCGGCTGATCAGTCGACAGTAGCGGACATCACTGCGGCCAAAGAGGATGCACCTCCACCACCACCTCCACCAGAAAAAAAATCTGACAAGAAATCTCCACCCTTCGAGAATATCGGAGTACACATCGAGGAGCCGCTCGAGGACGCCGGTTCTGATCTCCTGGAGCAGGCGCAAGATACCCTGACTTCGGTGACGCCACCTGAGAAGACAGCAGCTCCTCTTGAACACTACGATTACTACACAGATGACGACTACGCAATCACTGACACTATCACAGGTGCGGATCTGCACGAGACTACACCTGTCGCTACCGCGGCCCCGACAACCACTGCGGTACGAACCACAACCACCACCACCCCTGCGCCCAGGTGAGACAATTGATTTTATTATAAACAAGTACCAACTTGAATTGGCCCTAGCTGAAAAACTAAACCTGACACTAAATCTCTTACAGTACCACCACCGCAAAGGCAACCACCGCAGTTCTCCGCAAGCGCAAGATCATCAAGCGTATACGGCTTACCACAACACCACCGAGGACGACGCTGCCGCCACCATCGCCACCGAGGACGACGCTGCCGTCATCATCACCTCCAGCCACAGCAGCGCAAGCAATCACCAGGCGGTTGGCTCCAGCAGCTCCTCCTCCACCACCACCTCCTCGTGTCTCCTCCGCTGCCGTTGCCGCCAGAATTGCCGCCGCTGCAACCACGAGGGCGCCGGCGCCGCTTCGGTCCTTCAGGACAACGACCACGACAACCCGCAGGCCAACGCCAAACCCAGACGACCCTCTGGCCGTCCGCGTTACGATGAGTAGACGGCGGCCACAGTCCGACCCCTCCTCCGAAGACGACTTCCAGGGTCTCATAGTGGATGAAGTGGGAGAATTAGAGTGCTCAGAGCAGGGCGTCTATCCTCACCCGGTTGAGTGCAACAAGTTTGTCAGCTGCGTCTCCATCCAAGGGCATATTCGACCCTGGACCTACGTCTGTCCCATCGGACAGTTATACGATGACTTCACCGGTCGCTGTCTGGATGAAGACCTCGTCGAGTGTCTAGCGACCAAGTGAACGGAAGCGTTGAGGCCTAAGAAAACACTCTGATCGGTCTATAGCCGCAAAGTCAATGATTTTCTAACAACGTACCCGGGTGGAAAAGTCATATATGTCGTATATAGCAATATGTTACATTTCATTCATGTCTGGAAATATTTACGGGTGCAATATATGATGTTCTTCTGAATGGAAGAAATGTTCCTTTCATTGACCATGACCTTTTTTCAGTTCTCTTCGCTTTGCAGATATGGGCTGATCAGGGTGTCGACTTTTTCCTTAAAAACATCAAAAACAAGATAATGGCGGATAGGACCATCCGTGCTAGGGCCGGGGTTGGGGAACGATCATACGAGTAGGGGATGGACTGGACCGTAGGCTATGGTGGTGCCCTCCGCAAGAATTCTCTACGGGGATCTATACGAGAATGATCGTTAAGGACGCTTTTTCGTATGTTTGCCGTCCATCTAAACTACTCATCAATCGATTGAATCCGAATGTAAAAATGCAATATTTTGTACTTTTTTAACAACCATTAGGCGAAGTGCTCAATTTCTCAATAAAAGGAAATTATTTGTTTACCGTTTGTACGCTGAATAATCGGACGCGAAGCCGTAAGTCCGTAAAGGCCGGTTAAGGCATTACGCGTGGAAACACCTGTGGTTGGTTGGTCATGTTAAGACAGGTTTAAGAACCCAAAGGTGTCTAAGGCTAGCAATGGACCCAAGCGATCAGAGGAGCAACATTACGTGGGGTGATGAAAAGACAGTACGTGTGACCGTGTGTCGGAAAGTCGATCGAGTCGAGTTTTGAGGTGGCCATTTTTTTGGGTCTTTTGCTATAGAGAACACTTTGAAATGGACCTGATAATTGAGTATAAGAGCTCAAAAAGGGATAAAAGGGAAGAATTTGTAATGTAGGGCATAAACCATTAATCTTTTATCTTCCATAATCCTTAGTCTTTTGGGGATCTTTAGATCACCAAGAACAAAGACTACGATGGGTAAACTTAATTGTTTAATTATCGTAGTCAGAAAATTGTAGGAAATACAGAGATTGATAATAAAAGTACAAAATAACTGAATACAGGAAAGTAATGAAGTTATGCTGCTCGTAGCTGACTTCCTAGGAGAACTAGACTAGTGGAGATAGTCTAGGACGAAAAAGTACATCTTTCCTGTAGGAGAGCCAGCTAAGTAAGAGGTAGAGTTGTGAGGCAAGTTGGCGGAGGTCCCTTGACCATTTGGGTGTGTCCAATGGTAAGAGTCAATGGAGGTTGACCTTTATGACATCAGAAGGCCGTGTACAGGGGTTTTCATCCCTGTAGGTAGTTTGGGACGCCATGTTGTCCTTGTTGTATTGAAAGGGGGAAACCAAAGCCTGGGGGCACCATTGTAGTAAGTGCCGCCACAGTCTTATAAACTACAGCTTATGACATTAAAATAGAGAAAATTCATTTCAGAGCACTTGCATTCCTTACCTCTGTTATGATCCCAAGGCCTTGGGTCATAGGTCATTGGGCGGGCCCGGCCGGTATGTGGATGAGCGGGCGGAGAATGCAAATTATGTAACCCTCTCTGGCGCCTCGGGCTGACCAGCATTCCTTGCGAGGTTTGCTGGGAAGCTCGAGGTGGCAGAGAGGGCAGTCCGGGTTCGGGAGCTGACCAGGCTGGTCAGCTCCAGAATAGCACGCGTGGCTCGGGCTCGGGCTTTAAGTTGCAATTTGTCGGGGCTGCGAAGTGGCAGCCCGCTTAATTTTGTTTGTACATTTATTTTGGTTCGAGATTAAAGGAAGTATTTGATGTCTACACGTGCCCGGTTGTAATTTCCTCAGTAACTCGGTTTTCGAGATACCACAAAACAATTTTTATTTTTATTTAATCTCTTTTTGTTTGGCTGGGAGTGTCATTGCAAATTTACCCATTGAAAAGGATATCGTTAGGGTTTCAATCCCCCTTAATGAATCATGGTTGGGCTTAGGATACTTGAGTTTTATTGAAGTAATTTTCTATTGACTTTGATCTATCTAATAGGTATGTATATTCTATGGTTTTCTATTGTTCAGTCAGTTAAACCATAGAATTAAGTCAATACAGGAACCATAGAAAACAATTAAAACCAATAAAGTGTCCAAATAACAATAGAAATCTCTATTGTTTTATTAACCAGGGATATAGTGCCGATATGCCGATTAATTGTCTCGCATTGTCTAAATGAATAATTTGGTTAGGTTAGGCTTAAACTAGGATCAAACAACAGTATAATAAATTATCGTAAAATTATTCTATAATGGAGTTTAATGGGAGTCGGCGATGTGGGTCTAAACCGTCTGTTATAATAACGTCATCCGGAAATTTTCTACCTGTATTAAATGACGTCTTTATCGTTAATGTTTGGATAGGAATTCTAAAAATCCACCTTAATCATGCTTCCTCTTTTATAATTCTTCGCATGGGAAGGGTTCCCATTCCCTAATGTGCCAATGGTCGTTAAGTTGGCGTAAATAAACAAGTAATTAAAGCGCTTTGGGGCCCTTTACGAGATTAACCTCTTCTTTTATTATCATTATAGTCATGCGCACGCACACTTCCATATCCCATAATAGGGTGTCTTTTACATATCCGTCTCTTCCTAAAAGGAAACTATTTGCGTTTCTGCCGTTCATCCCGATGGAACTGCTTTTAAAGATGGTCGCCTTAAGCGAGGAGATATATTATTGGCAGTAAGTAAATATAGTTCTCGTGTCAATAGTCAAAAAATTTCTATCGGAGTTATTAGAGCGCGTGTCACGCTCTTTTTTAAGGTCAACGATCGATCGTTACGGGACGTGACGTCATCAGAGGCCCTAGTTGTGATGCGTGAAGCTTGTTCGCCCGTCCGATTGGTTGTCCTAAGAGAAAACCCACTTTTGATGTTTACCACATCCGATGGTAAGAAAAGCGTGATGACGTGCTTTTAAGTCCCAAGTTAAATCCGAAGTTGCCATTTACTAGGGAAAATCCCCCGCAGGGTTTTCAACCAACATTTTAATCAAATATTAATTAAGTGTAATTAAATGTAGCAATTATATGCATGCGCATTTCCAGACAGAAATGTTTTTGGAGAATTTGAACGTAAAACTGTTTTACTCCCATTGATTGGATCACGGTTTATGAATCTTGAATACGGTTTTGAATTTCAGAACCTACTAAATACGTGACTGTCGAATTGAGAAAAGCTGCCGTTACGGATCGACTTGGCATGAGCATAATGCACGGAGAGTAAGCAATAACGAAAATTTCATATGTGATCTGAACAATTATAAAATACCTGTTCACAACCTCTTGAGATTCGCAAAGATGTTCAGAAAATTTGAACAAAGTAGTCGATTTAGTTATTCTATTTCCGAATAAACTTCATATCCTGCTAAAAAAGGGACAGAAATGTAGTTCAAACATTCCCCGCTGGACAGCTTTTAAAATGGAGTATGTTTGCAATAAAGTCGATTTGGCATTATTAAATGGTTGTTTTTTTCATTTCCGAAAAACTTGACGAACAAATGCATATTTACACGTACAGACAAATAAAATTTCATTCTGTATCAAGAAAAATGGCATTTCACAACGTCTTGAGATTCGCAAAAATGTTTAGCAAAATTGAAAAATATAGTCGATTTAGTTATTTTATTTCCGAATAAACTTCATATCCTGCCAAAAAAAAAGGACAGAAATGTAGTTCAAAAATTCCCCGCTGCGCACATTTTAAAATGGAGTATGTATTCTTACTAAAGATGATTTACCATTTAAAATGGTTTTTTTTGTCAGTTCTGAAAAACTTCATAAAAAAATGCATATTTACACTTACAGACAAATAAAATTCGCTTTTAGAAAATTAATTATTTGCTGTTTATTATTATTATTTTATATTTTTTATTACGTGATTCTCATGAAAAACACATCTCATATTACAAAACTCATATAATTTGTATTTGTTTAATTATTAATTTGTTCACAAAACATACAAAATGGTATTTTTGAAATGGCGGAAACATACAGAATCTGTATTATAGTTATTATTCTAAATTTACGTATTAAAGTTGTTTTACTATGTTTTTGGATCGAATGCCTTTCCAAAATAGAATTAGATTAAATGGATTTCTGGTCAATGGGATTTCTAATAAACAAATAAGTAAAATTAAGCTCTAATAAAAATAGTACATGTACAAGTTAAATTCAATATTTTTAAGTTTTACAATTTTGGTTTTCTGTCTCATTTTTCCAGCAGATATGGACAAGGAGTGTTCGTCACCTGGGTGGTAAGTAATATTTTAAAGATTATTCCATTTAAGAATCATTTTATCTGCTGGATTTTAACTCATTTTTCTGTGTTAATTAAAGCGTCCTGGGAGTATTGCTGCAAGACAAGGACGAATTCTTCAAGGCGACAGAATTTTGGAAATTAACGGTCAAAACGTAAGGGAAAGCTCACAACGAGAACTGGCATCGACTATACAGGTCAGAAAATTTGGAAATACTTTAAATACACTTTTTTTTTTATTTATTTTTTTTTTTTTTGGTGTAATTAAATGTTTTTTTTTTACAGAATTTGGATGGTGCCATTGTGTTTCTCTTGGGAAGGGTTCCCACACTGACCCATTCAATACAAGAGTGGACAAGGATGAAAGTCGGGTCACCTGGTCGCATACGGACGAGCACGTGGTCCTTCACAGCTAAGGAGAAACTTCAGTCACAACGGCCAAGGTAGAGTAACAGCATTTCTTTTTCCTAATGTAATAGGGGAAGATCTAGAAATGTTTCGAATATTTGAAGTTCTTCCAAGAAAAATGGGAACTTCTTGTATCAGCCCCAGTGAACTTTCGTAACAATTTAAGTTTCGTTATTTCCGTTTCATCAGCCTTCCCGTGTCTACTGGTAAGGAGAACCACGAGCTTTTGGTTCCCGTTCCAATACCGTTTCCGATCCCGCCACCACATCCCCGTCCCGGATCATCCAAACGTTTCGGCAGTCTGTCCTCTGATTCTGGAAGTCCCCATCGTAGCGGTATCGTCCATTCGCTGAGAAGAACCTTGGGTCCAGAGGGAGCAAACCTGCCCCTGGTGCTACCGCTCAAAATTGACGAGGAACTGTTGTGCACGGAACTGAGGAGCCCACTCAGGGAAAAACGAGTAATTAACTGTCCAAAGATAGAAGTGACCAATTGTTGATTTTACAACAACTTTCAAGTACATAAAATATCTTTACGTGTAAGTGGGCTAATCATCGTATTTTTGTATGCATTAACAGGGGTTGTCCATATATAAAATATTCAATATATTAAACTTGGGCACCATTAATAGCGATCACATACACCACTAGGGGGCAACCATTTGTCAACTCTGCTCTAATCAATTATCTAAAGCAGTGTTTTTCAAACATTTTTTAACTTATGGCACACAAAATGATGCTTAAAATTCACGCGGCACACTAAAATGTTTTTAAGGAGATATTTTCTCTTTTATTTTTTTCAATGAAATAAGGAGAAATTACGCTTATAATAAAATATTCTTCTCTCAGATTAACATTTTTAATGGTTTATTGTTCGTCACTATTATTATAAAGCACACAGATTTAAAAACACTGATCTAAAGTTTCTAAACATTTATCTAAAAAACAGACATATTTGTGGCATCGTATATGGATAACTCCAGTTTGAACTATAGTTTTCTAGTAAAAGGTGGTTCAATTATCCCATTTTTGTATATTTCTAGGTAATTAGTGGTATGCCAATTTAAGGCGAAGTTGGTGGTGGCGATCTTTTGAGCTAAATTTTCTGAAGATTTTCTGTCTATAATTGACAGGATGGAAAAAATCCGTCCGCATCCATTCATATATGACATATACAATATATACATTATATACGCGTACTTGAAGCATTAAAATTTGGTCCACTGTATTTGCGATTAACCTAACTAGGTATTCTCCCTGTCCTATAGTATGCCTTGCCTATACCTGAGTAGTAACACGCTTTTGCATGGCCTTAATGAAAAGTAATACAAGAATGTGATCGAGTTAGTCAGTCATTTAATTCGGGATTATGACTGTATGCATCCGAAACGCATTGAATACATGTAGATTCAATATATGGGTGGGGACTGAAATAGTCCAAGAATGCACTATTGGAAAAAAAAAAAAAAAAAAAAAAAAAAAACACCAAAAAGTGAGGTCACGGTTTATACAAATCTTATTCTCCCCTTTATCCGTGTGGGTCAATTAAAGCCTTAATCCGGTTCAGCATAACATCCTGGTAACGTTTTGAGTCTTTAGCCAGGGGTGCCCACATTGGGGGGTCAGGACAAAAAAATACGTCATCGAATTCTAATGGAGAGGGTGGTTTAGAGCTATAGATTTGGGAGGCATCAGCTATAGGCTCATCCCACACTACAGTGAATTAATTTAGAGTTTATGCTAAAACTTTTCATTGCTGGTGGTCTTTATGAGGTCCATACGCCACCAGGGGGTGTGATACCGAAATAAGGCTAATAGGAGAGTACATACATACGTATATATGTATGTGACCAAAGATGTGAAAGCAGAGGAACTAGAATTGTTTAAAATGTTAAGTAGAAGTTTAAGCGATGTGCTTATTAAATACAACTAGCCTTAAATGAACAATTAGGATCCAATTAAAGAGGTAAATCTTAGTTTTATTAGCTTGGCCCTTTGTCTTATTGTTGAAATTAACAGCGGCTGCAGTGGTGTGATATTTCTTATTCAATAGCCTTTTATATTACGCGTTGAATTCATTGTTTCCTAAAAGCCTCCAGCTTTTCGTACACAATAGTTGTTTCAGGTCGTTGACCCATGCATGTAGATATGTTGCACACACTCGCCATTGAATACAGCACAAGGCGAAGATAATTAGTTTAGAATTACCCAAAGGTTAGTGCAATCGACGATGAGTATTCAACTATTTTAATTAGAGTCGATTCGTATAGAGTGCTTTGTATATTTAAAACATGTAAGGCCTAATGCATTTATGTAATACTTCATGCTTAGGGAGGAAAACTAATGTTTTTAAGCTGCTTAAAAATACATTTAAGTGCTTTTTTTTAGAAAAAAAAAATAATAATAATCTGCCATAGAATAGTTGCTTATTCTATATTATATGTTAGTGTTGATATGGTTTATTTTGAGGACAAAACATGTCTGCACGTGCTATCCGCCAGGTGGGGGCACTTTCAATGTTCGCCTATTGAAAACGTCCACTCGCTACTTTATTTTTAATCCATGCTTTTAAAGTTGTATAGAAATTGCCACACCTGGTGGCAAAAATGTGCACTCCCTATCACGATGCCTTTGTCTGATTTGCAGCATTATAATAATAATAAAAATACAGTATCATTACTACATCCGCCAAGTACTTGTAAAATGTGCTTGCTCATAACTCTACTAAGAAATTCGCAACAATATGCAAACTTGTGGTCATTGGAATACTGGTTTTAACAGCAGACATCTTATTTTCGAATTGAATTCCATCAAATCTCGATTGAAGCTTTTGACATTTCGAGCAATTCCACAACCAATCATGAATAAAAACAACAGGTTTTGACATTGAAGTATAGTAGGCGGTGCCGATGTTCTCGTTATTAATCTTTAAAAAAAAAACTCAAAAATACATCAGTGCTGACCGTTGCGCCAAATTCCTGTAAAGTTTAGTCATGTGATCGAACAACTTGAAAAATTTCTTTAAAATGTTTGTGTGCCAACGGTGTGCCAAAACCCATTTCGCCGACTTCCATTATATCTCATTATACAACAATTTAACGATAATATATATTATGATTTGATGGTATTTTATTATAATTTCCTATAATTGTATTATAATGTTACTTGAATCCAATTTTTACCTAACTTGCTCTAACCGATGCAGTGTGTTGGCGAATTGACATGTCGGCAAAGTGGGACGTTAATTACCATGGCAAAACTAACTAATTGTTCAAGTTGAGTTTAGTGATTGATTGCATATGCTAGAAACATTGTAATAGGACGTTGATATAAATCTATCATTTATTAAACTGAAAACCGTCCATTGCATAAATTCAAAATTATTATTTTTAATGTTATAAACTTTTGATCAAGTTTATATCACGTGTGATCACTGTCATGGCTGCTAATGGCGTCCATATTGAATAAACAATGATATTGTTTCACCATATATCTTTAAGTTAAATCAGGATATCCAAACTGTGTGCATTTTGTGTGTTATACGATGGATTATAATTTATGTGGTTTGATATTTTTCCATGCATTTCTTCAATTGAATAAAGTGAGATAAAGTAGTACAGTTGATTCACCTTAAGACTTATAAAAATAATGACTTTAATGGATATAACGTCCTCTTATATTTTGGCATTTTATTTTTCTACATTTTATAACTCTTCTAATGGTGGCACGTATAGGTATTTAACATAATTGCCACTGTGATTTTAGTTGTGGTATTTTTTGTTTTGGACCGGTTTAAAGGCGTTTAGATAGCATTGTAGCATGAGCTCGAGATCTATGAATTCTGTACATAGGAATAGAGACGAGATGATAATTGCGTATTTTCCAGTTGAAAATGTGAAATGTAATGTTGCTCAGTAGTTCACCAGGTTTCTAGGTGACCAGGTTATATTTATGCTTCGAGTATATATGCTGGAGACGTGCAGGAGATTGAGTTTTCCTTTCTAGTTTCTTCCTTTATCTTCAATTGAATTAGACTGGATTTTCGAAACTGGTTTGAAGGCAAACATAAATAAACATATTTGTCGTAGGACAATTTGGCACCGTAGTTCGCCTTTTTACCCCTCCGAGCAAGTATAGGCATCCTCCTCCTTCAAATTTCGAGAGTTTCTTGGGGTTGTTACACCTCCCAACAGGGCAATTTGAAGACTTTCCATTGGTTCTTTTTGTTCTGCCGTGAAATCTGAAGCAGTAGATTTTGTGGTAAACCAGTAAGCCACCCAATTTAACTATTCCTAATGCATTATTGCGAGGAGAAGACGCCCTGGAAGTTTTCAAAGTGTTGTTTTAAGGAATTGCTATGCCTATTATGGATACTTTTTAGTGATGTTTGAGGAACACGTGCAATGCTCGTTTCCTTGTTATGTTCCTTGCTGATGTAAACCTTTATCACTACTATATATCGAGAGTATGTGGTCAGTATTGAAACCCCCTCCTGTTTTCTTCCTGGTCAGCATAGGACTGCTCATTGTTGGCACCATTTTAATTTCTGCGGAAGGGGGGATTCTCCAGGGGGAATCTGATGGACAGGAATCAAGATTGGATAACGATGGGGATGAAGGATTGGCCTCCAGTGATCGTTTCGAGTGGAAATGGCCTGAGGACATTACCCCCATCCCCACACTTAATGCTAGTAAAAGTCCAGTGGTCAATCAGACTGACAGTAGCACTACAACCACCAGAAGCAGCAGTACTAGAGGGACAACTCCATTTCCGACTTCTAAATCAACATCGTCAATCACGTTATCTGATCTTGATCACGATGAAGAGGATGTATACGATGCTGAAGTGACCGATCAAGCTCCGGGAATGAACCGGAGAACATTTGACGAATTGGATATCAATGTTGGAAGGAACAAGGAATCGTGGATCAATCGGATTAAAAACCTCTTTAAATCAAATTCAAGAACTAGTGCTCTTGGACATGCTATGCAAGGAGGAGCCCAGTTCAGAGAAAAATACGGGTAAGATGGCTTACATAATTCATCACAAATGTGTTTTTAGTAAAACATGATTAAACATCTTATTACTAGTCGGATAACTCTAGATTAGGAGTATCTGATGAGTAGCACAATTGAAATCAGCATTTCGTATAAAATGCCAGCTAATATAATTAGAAAATAATTGCAGAAAATGATTTTCTAAAAATACAACAGTTTCAAATAAGATTGTTTGTGAAAGTTGATAAGTTAGCTTCATGGCTGACAACATCCGGCATATTTAGGGCATTTTCAATGACAAAATAAATTAGTTATTTTTTTAAGATAAATATTATGTCAGAATGTATCATTACGTCGATTTTCTCCATACGGTACAATTTGCTTTATTAAACTCTAAATTGGCATTTCTGCAATTACGCCAAACATTTTGAGTGGTCTCAAGGATTACAATATGTGTTTATTAATTCTGTTTCTAATTGATTGAATGCACTTGACACATATTGAACAAATTCCTAAAGCATTGAATATTTTTGTGCTCTTATCAAAATTTGTCAGATTTCAATTCAAGTAAGAATGTTAACTCAAATACTTTGCCAAATTAAAAGTTTGTTAAAACAAACCCCTAATTCAAAACTTTGTCAAGTCAATGAACTGTATTTCACTTTTTGATTGTGATTAAAAATCCAATGCAGGTGTCGATATTATTGCATGCATATGTAATGTAAATACTCGAGATTCTGAGAAACCTCTTGGCATACTTGTGAAAATTAGCGGAAGGAAGATTTCAGCTGAACGACAGAGTTGTTCAATCAGATATAGTAAGATACGTGTGTAATATTAACCTTTCGATTAATTTTTGCACTTGTGTGCACTAAAAGTTTTTTTTTAATGTTGGATAAAGTAAACTGCTTAAAATTGTCGATATTATAATGCCTCCCTTACTAAGTTTCTAATCTGTGAATCTCCCTGGAATAATGATTATACGATTCCAAATGATGTATAAAAGGGAAATTGTGTGCATTTTGACGGAAAATTGAGAGTAATTCTAAAGCGTAGAGAAAGCTCTATTCATCTTCTTTTACACCGAAGCTTTGAAAAAAAATTGCCGCACATTCGATTGTAATAATGATGATAGGCTTCTTGTGGCGTAAATCGGACTAAAATCGATTTCCGTTAGAACTTATGTTCAAGTTGTATGAAATTATGATCATATGCAGTACATTTTACACGATTATGAACATTAACAATGCATTACCTTATACTTGTATATGTAAGGGACTTTTTACATTAAACTTACAAATCATTTATCGATGATCATGCATATTACTCCTGCTAAGGTGCAAATCTTTAAACAAGATGATATTTAATATTGTCTTCATTTTTCACAACTTTAGACTAAAGGATACATCTTCTTTAAAAATTTCTAGATCAAGGATTATCGATATATGAATTAGTTTCCAAGTTATCATGAAATATAGATGTAATAATTTTTTTTATGCAAATTACAAATTTGATTTTAGAATTTGGGATGAGTTGCTTTATTCTCACACTAGTTAAGCATCTTCCTCTCTATTATTACTTTTCATTTCCTCTCATTAGTTCACCATATGGTCTTAGTTGGCTTTGGGACCCTAAATTATGAACAACAATAACTTTGCCAAATAAAAAGAATGTGCTGTCGTTGGGATATCCTCGTATAGTCTCATCAGCAATTTGTAACATTGATAAGGATTATTATCACTAATTTTTCACTGAAAATTGGAACTGGTTTATAAGTTTTCCAAGTATTAACATGAATTGCGTTTAAGGACTATGAAAATATAAAAATATGATGGTTCATTATTCACACGAATAAAATAAAAAGTGGCGCAAATTCATTCAATTTAACCAAACAACCGTAATGACTTATAAAAGGAAGGAATATATAGGTCAGAGAGTTAGCAAAATGATGTTGAATTTACGATACGGTTATATAAGAGAATGCTACAATTTGCACTGCCTCTCACTACCATGTACATGTAAAATAATGGTATTTGAAGAATCAGGAAGGATGACTCAGGGTTCTCAACCGATGGTGGCAAAAATGGCGGTTCATTACAATGCTGTCAAAGTTAAATGTAAAAATGTATAAAATTGTAATAATGGTGTACTAATGCACCATATCATGTTGTACAATATTTTTGCACAGATACTTGGGAACTGCTGTTTATACCAAAAAAACTTTCACATTCATTTTTTTCAAAAACAGAAAATTTTCAAAGCTATTAACTCATATGTATATAGTATGTGATAATATTTTCGTAATTCTCTTGTCAATTTTTCTGAGATTTTACGTATCATCCAGGCGTATCGTATTCGATAGTCCGAAGATTCAATGTCACGTGATTGAATTTGACCTCGCTCTGATAGTATATCCTACAGTGCGACTTCCAACCCTGTTACCAATTGCTCCAAACCTCTTTTAGATTTGTTTACTAGCCGTTCTTATAACTATTATATGTTATTATATAATTCATTAATCAGAATGTTGTCATTGATAATTTTTAATCGTTTGTTAATGATAACTTTAGAAGTTGGTAATGTTCATTTAAATCACTAATTGGCACGTGTACGTGTTTCATGGTTACGAAAAGTCACAATTACTGAAGGTATGTTAAACATATCCAAATTACACTTATAGTGTAGAAGTTTCATTTGCATCCTTGTTTGGGTTTCTTTAAAGTATTAAATTGTGCAATTTTCATCATTTTGGTATTCATATTGTTTTTTTTATGTTTTTGTTGACAAGGATTTACATTATAAGTGCATGGGGAAAATTGTGAAATTTGAAATTTGAATGCTCCTTAGGTTAATATTCACTTTGGTGAAATATTCGAAGTGCTCATTAGTAATTATGTAAATGCTAATTATAATGATCAGTTATTTGTTTCATAAACTATTGCATATAGATTTCCATTTATTTGCAGGATATTACCACAATTGTATTTTCTGTTTCTAATTATGTATAGGAGTAGTAGCATTGGTGTTGGTCAACAGTCATCGTATGGTGATGGTTATTCAACAGGGAATAATTATCAGTCAAGTCCACAACTCGTCCCAGATGGTGCTTTTGCACCCATTTACAAACCTGCAGTTTCATTGTCTCTCACAGCAGATTTCATCGAATTAAATTGTGCCGCTCATGGAAGAATTCAACACGTGAGTAATTTCATTTAGGTCATTGAGACCATTTTAATTGAACTCTTCCAATATGTATTTTCATCTATGTTTTATGTGTAAACTATTTATTTAATCTTATTAACCTTTCTGAATTTTTTTTGTAAAATCATTAATTCACCTGATTAATTGTGGCTGTAGTACATATCCAGAAATTTAATTAGGCAGACACAAGTACAGATGATGTCCGAGATGAGTTCCAGATACCTACTTCAATTTTAAAGAGATTTTCAAAGTGAGCGTCGACCATGGTGTATTTTAATTTTCAAAATACAATAGGCTATTACATTTTTTCAAATAATTTATTCTAATTTGAGATGAAATTTTGAAGATTTCTTTTGAAATTTGAAGGCGTGAGTTAAACGCAGCGAAATTAATGGGCGCACGAGTGCAAGACGATTTTTGTGAAAATGCATAATGTGGCGATAACCTAGATGTAAACCTATTAACGTCATGCATATTTGATTTGAGGACCAAAAAGGTTTTGTATTATCATAATAATGGGATTTCAGTTTGAACTAGTGCAAGATAAATGTGGGTCCTCATGCAAAAGAAAGCGATTTAGTGATCAAGACGTTTTATAATTCGCAAAATTTAATTAGCACAATCATAGTTTAATTTTCAGAAAGCAAAATAGGAATTTAGGAGAAAGCAAAGCAATTTTTTCTCACAATTGCATCCTAGTTTTTAGACAATGCCTGTTCAAATAATCCATGTGGCAGGATTCCTGTCACTAGTACAGTAGTGATCAAAATCAACGACTTGATTTATAGGTCATACCAGTAATTGATCTTTTGTGCATTATTGAAATGGAACTTCTATTCACGTAGTTTTTACCAGTGTTAATAAAGTGGTCGTGTTTGTATATCAACAATTTTATTATTTTTATAATGGGACAATAGCTTCCACATCGTTATCTCCCATTTTAAATTTATTTTGTTTGCAATATTCGTTCTATTCTTGAAATTTACGATGGGAATTTGGTGTCCAATGCAGTTGTTCTCAGCACAGTGGACTTTTAGTAGCACAATGACGATGTATTCAAATATTTTTAAAATTGACGAGTAATGTTGAGTCATCGTTAAACCCGAATAGAACAGGCATTATTATTAGAGCCACCGTTTCCTTAAAGTTCCAGACATCCTGGCGTCGGTTTGTTCATTGTCTGAATATATGCATGTTCTATAGTTTGGGTGGTGTTCTGTAACAGTACCTTTTATTATGAAGAGTAGACTATGGGCATTTTCTGTTTGATGTAATTTAATTGTTATAATCACCTCTGCATAAGTGAGAAAAACAATTGTTAATTGCAATCATTTACAAATAATAATTAAAACTCCATAATGCAAAAATTAACCCTGATCACAAACTAATTTATTCAAATAGAAAATTTTGATTTACTTGCTTTTACCATGGATATACGCAATTAATTTAAATAACGTACAAATATTATGGTATCGTCCCACTACACCGAAACTATTTAGCCGGCGATTTTTTTCTCAGCTTGCCGTCACATTGGTTAATCGTTTAGTTTGGTTATGCTAGTCAAAACTAGGCTCAAATAACATTATAATAAAATTATAATCTATGAACATAAAATTACAATATATGATCATAAAATTATAATATATGATCATATAATTATAATAAATTATCGTAACATTATTGTATAATGAGAGTCGGCGAAATAGGTGTCGGCAAAGTGGGTTACATCTAAATGATTAAATGCTATTAAATAATAATTTAAATTTGAAGGATTATGATTTGGAAAATTTCTTTAATTTAATTGACGATTAAAAAAGCTTGATTCAGCTATGATAAATTACTTTTAAATCAAAATATACATATTTAATTGAGGATTAAAAACGCTTGATTAAGCTGCGATAAATTACTTTTCAGTCAAAATAAATATAGTTTCATGTAATCAGGTATTAAAATCACTTGATTAAAACATCCTACAGCAACTTTGGGTCAATGTAATTCAAATCAAAATAATAACATTTTCTAGAAAAAAGTGAATTATTTTTAATGTAATAATGTCAAATATTTGTTGTGTTATTTTTTATTCGCAGGGCATTCGTTGGGTGAAATTAGTTGGTTTGAATAATTACGGTCATCAATTATTCGCTACTGTGGCAGACGGGGATCGAATTCTTTTTGATAACTACCATTTCGGAGTGAGAACAGATGGCAGGAAATCACGTTTAATTATCCGAAGTCCAGATCCGAAAATCCATTACGGAGTTTACCAATGTCAGGCAACAGTTTCTGGAAATCCAAGCCTCATCGTCAAAGAAGATTTCGTTGTTGGACGAGTCAAGTAATTGGGGAAACGAATTCGAAGCTGCAAGGCTATTAAACGGGACTTTGATGTCAGTTCTGCAACAGCAAAATAGATTTGACGTATTTATCTAACGTATTTACACATTACTTTCAATGTCAATTCTGTAGAAGTTTCGGTGAAAAAAAAAAAAACTGAATTCAACTGGAACCAAAATAATATACAGTTATTGCCTGTTTTTCAAGAGATTTTTTTGCTGGAAATCAATGAAATACCAAGCAATTTTGAGGCCATAAAGTACGTGTTAGCAAAAAAAAAGTGAATTGTGATTAAAATACCAAACAGAAAAATGATCAGATTGCAAGTAGAATCGTTTCTTTCAGAATCAGAATCATAAAAACTACTGCACTTCATTGCGTATGTCAATATAGCATGAAGTTAGTTACCCTTTTTTTCGCTATTCTGTGTATGTAGGGATGGCCATATTATGGGGGATGCACACTTGGGGTTGTGAAGGGTATAAACTTGACGGAAGCAGTCTCATTATTGGATTTTTGTACATGAATGATGGAAAAGGAAAGGGAAAAAATCAAACATACGAAAACTATGAAAAATCTCAGACTAAGTAGATTATTATTATTTTTTTCTTTAAAATTCGCTTTATCGAATGAAATACTCAGAAATGCAGACAGCGTTCGTTCAGTGCTACATGATGTGCTTTTGAATAGCTTATTTTAGATTTAAATTCATTTTCTAAGAAACCAAAATGGTACAAATGGATATTGAAAAAAAAATCATTGAAACTAGAATAGTGTACCACTGTTTTATAAAACGAAATGATGTTCAGTTTAAAAATACAAGTGAACTTGTGTGTATATATAAATATATAGAGAGAACAAATAAATATATTTTCAAATTAGAAACAATGTATTCTCCATTTGTACAAGTAATAGTGATTAAGTCATTATTATCAGATAGTAAAGGTCCTATCTGATGGATAAGGCGGTATTATAATAATTAGCATAATAATATCTTATATCCGAATATTTTTCCTGGAAAGTGATGGTTTGAAATGGTTTGAGCCTGTTCGAGATGGAAAGACTTATAAAAATTTGAATGGGGATTTTTGCAACATGCCATACGCATTTTTCTGCACTATTTTAAATATCATCTGCACTCCTATAGGATTCATGACATTTTCAGATAAATTTTTAAAAAATGATAATGCTAGTGATTGGAACATAAAAAAGACCCGGACAAAGAACCGCGAAAGTAAATTAAAGTGGTGTCTAAATGCCTCATACCACTCAAATTCATGACAATTTCAGGGAAATTGCTACACATTAAAATACAAAGTTCATTAATAAACGAGTTTCAATACACCACTCACTTGGAATACCCGACGTATTTAATGTAAAGCGCAAAGCGATCAGGTAAGGCATGGGTCGTCTTTGTATTATGGTAAATACAATAATAATTATAATTTAAGATAGTAGTATGCAATTTCAAGGAGCTAGAGCAACTAATTGATCTTTTGGAATCTATTCAGTAAAAAGCCCACATGTGTATCGATAACGATGAATTCGTACACACCATAGGCAGCATAAAAAAATCTAAGCTAGAAATGATAACTAATTTTGGTTGGATCTAAAGTGTGGGAGTCTAATTTTGAAAACATGTTTAGAATTTGAAATTCCCGCAGTTTTATCATCTTCCGCATTAACTTGCTTGTAATCTCTTTGTAAGAGCGCCGTATTTTTTACAGAGTGTCAACTACTTTCACGTGTTTTGTGAGGTTTGGTGTAAAATTTGATTGACATCGCTGCTTGTTATTTCAAAAATTACTTGGAAATTTGTCTGTTTTTTGGCCAAAATGGCGAAACCCAGTGAGTTCTTTGAAATTGATGGTAGTTTATTAGAGGGCGTAAGTGTTCTTCTTAATGAAATTAGCATGGAAAGTTCAAATAGAACGAATGACAAGCTATCTTTAATTTAGGGAGGCCAAATTCTGAGAATGGCTGCTGCATTCGGTGTTTTGTTGCAAAAACCGATTATGGTTCATAATATCCGTGCTGGAAGATCTAAACCCGGTTTAAGGTAGATTACTTTAAAGTTTTGATCAAAAACATGTATCCCTTACTCATAGGTAGGGACCTGTCAAACCTATGCATGATATGGTGTTTGTTTCTAAGCATTATCAAAACTTGATTAAAATGATTAAAATGTTTTAGGGCACAACATTTAAATGGAATATTGCTTCTTCGAGATATATGCAATGGACAATTAACAGGGGGTGCAATTGGCTCAACTGAGATAACATTAAAGCCTGTCTCTATTTCTGCTGGAAATTATACTGCAGATGCTGGGACTGCAGGGTAATAATCGACTGCAATAGTACCTGCTTGAAATTGACTTAATTTTGAATTATTTTTTAATTTATAATTAATGAAATATCCAGGAGTATTGGTCTAATGCTCCAAGTCTCAGTGCCATGCTTATTGTTAGCCAATGGCACCTCTAACATGACTCTTAAAGGAGGTACCGATGCTGAAATGGCACCACCTTTTAACTATATATTACAAGTATGTCAATATAAAACATCTCAACGTACTTTTTCTTGTTACACAATTTAATAATGAATTCAAGAAAATTGTGTGTTTAGGTTTTACAACCGGCTCTTGAAAAGTTTGGAGCAAAATGCCATGTAGAGATTGTGAAAAGGTAAACAATGCTCAACAACGAAAAATTGTGCATATTCTAGTCAGATTTAATAGATTAATGTTACTTTCCTTAAACAGGGGTTACTTTCCACTAGGTGGAGGTGTGGTGAAAGCAACCGTTGAGCCTGCAAAAGTATTAAAAGCGATCGAAATGATGGAACGTGGCATGGTCACATGCATCACTGGTTATTCATATGCTGCTGGAAAATTGCCTGTAAAAGTCGCTCATCAAATGGCAGATCATGCTGCGGTTCTTCTTAAGAAGCATTATCCAGATATAGATATTGCCATTGAACGCATAAAAGAATCTCCCAATAAAGCCTTGGGAGATGGATTTGGTATCATGTAAGTGGTGCTTAATTGCTGTTTTAACGGCCAATTAATTATAAAAGTGATTATGATTTTTCCATCCATTTTTGTGTGGTTATTGCAGTGTGATTGCAGAGACATCTACAGGCTGCCTGCTAGCTGGTTCAGCAATTGGAAATATCAGAAAACGCAAGTATTTAATGATGAATAATATTAAGGAGTTGAATTAAATCCATTTTTCTTTTAATTCCCGATTTGAATTCTGATAATTCTTATGAAAAATGTATTTTTCATTTTTGGAATATCTCGATTCGTAATTCACCAATTCGGGTAATCTTTAAAAATACTAAATATTTGAAATACCTGTTTCAGATGATAAAGGTGAGTTTGTAGCAGAAAAAGCTGCCAGTATGCTGATAAATAATCTTGAACATGGAGGATGTGTTGATGAAAATTTACAAGATCAGGTATGTAATATTTTAATAACATAATAAAAGTCTTGGCAGAATACAATTGTTTTTTTATTAAAATACATATTAATTCAAAATTTCTTTGTAGTTGATCATATTTATGGCAATGGCAGAAGGAAAGTCTAGGATAAGATGTGGTCCTTTAACTTTGCATACTGAAACTGCAATACACGTTGCTCATCTGATGACAAAGGTAATTTTTTTAAAACTTTTACATAAATTATCATACTTGTTTTAACACACCTGTGTACAAAGTACTCTATATGTTATTTTTCAAAACTTGTTTAGGCTAAATTTCGAATAATACCAGAAGAGTCAATGAATATTATTGAGTGTGATGGCCACGGGATCAAACTTTAATGGTGGAATCTTTGTTTATATGCTTATCAATATGCAATTTAATTTAATTTATAACATTTTATAGCACAACATGCAACCCATTGTTGAAACCTAATTGGATGTTCAAAACATGTCGATGTATGCTTATAAAAGTTTAAAGCACTTGTACTATTCCTACATGTGATGAAATTGATTTTTATTTGATACAGTTCTTTATTTATTGTTCACAAGAAATAAATATTGTGTTTTTGATTTTTGAAAGAATAACTTTGACCTACGAGTGGTTTAAATTTCCCGCTTTTCCAAACTAGTGCTTGTCCTTGCCGTTAGATGGCGCTCGTTACCGTTGGACTTTTATGCGCGCATGCTCATACATGAGCAAGACGAGAGTTATTTCTTCCTCTTTTTGCTTTTAGTTTCGCTGATTAGATTTTACGAATTTTCTTACGTTTTTAAACCTCTTCTTGACTTTACTAAACTTTCGACATGGATCCCGAGGCGTTCTTAGACTTAGCTAATCAAGTGACGAAACTAAAAATGTATCCTTATTTTGATATAGCCCATTGTATCATAACTTGTATGTACATCCGCGAAGATTTAGCTGGAGGTAAGCTACTTCGATAAACCTTCAAGTCTATTTAAAGTGCCGAAACCCTCTCCAAATCTCCCCTCATCTGTGCAACTATTTGGGCTTTCGACTTACCCACATAGTTTGCCGTCTCAGTCGTTCTCCTATAACAACTCCTAAAAAAGCAACTTCTTCTTATGTCTCTTGAAGCATCTTGCTGTCCTATCCTCCGTTCAGTCTCCGTAATAAAACTAATTTAAGAATGCTGGTGTTGATAATGCATGTGCATTGCTAACCCTTATGTTTTACTCTGCTATATAATAGCACAATAAATCATTTGGAGTGCCTAATTAATTGTAAGGAACTGATTTAACTAAGTGACTAACAGTTCTAAAGTTTAAGCTCCTGAAAATGTTATTCGAGAATAGCTATACGATACCTTTTACAATGGAAATATCATGGCGAGTGTCTAAAAATAGAGATGACAAGTGTTTGAATGTATAATATAGATCGAAAGATCATGAAAAGGTAATGGTTACGTGCAGGCCATGTAACCATGTCGATCTTGGATCAAGTTTGGATTTTAAAGCCAGCTAATTCTCTTTAATATATGTTAAGCTATGCTTTATTCCAGCTTTCCCCAATTCAATTTGGCTATGAAACCATTGCAGCTTGAAAGAAATTATGGAGCCCGAGAAATCATTTTTGTTCTGATGGAAAATCTGGGGAATATGATCATAGTTGTGCCATGGCACAATGATTCGCAGAATTTGGCGAAAATTTAAGTTCTGTATACTAATGACAAAGCGAAGAAATTGAACTTGTTCATCTTTGAGCACATTATTTTATTCAACACCTGATTTTTCTTTATTGCGAGTAAAAAATATATCTTTTATATAAAATTTTTTGGTGTACCATGGCAATTTTTGAGCCATTTTAAATGTTGTCAGACGAAAAGGTTGATAACACTGCTTTCCGTTGTACTATATTAAGGTTTTATCTGGGTCATGATAAAAATAATTAATTTGTATAGGGATTTCATAGTATACAGGATTTACTTTTTCCAAATCTGTGCTTTTATTTTGCAGAATGTTTCACCCATGTATAAACTTTATTGAGTGCTTTAAAAAAATGTTATTCCATTTAACGAAATGTTTGGTGGAACCATAAAGTACTGTAAACAAGCAAAAAATATGACATGATAATGTATTTTTCATTTGCTCTATGTCTATTAAATGTAGGCATAGAGCAAGAAAATGGCCATTTTGTACTTGCTTATAAATTATGGTTCCACTGCACATTTCGCTAAATGTAATTATATTTGTTAAAGCACCCGAGGCGAAACGTTGTGCAAGAGTTCAGTTACAATACCTGACTACTACTTGAAAATGCCAACATCAGATTTTCATGAAATTCGTGCTTTGTAATACTGGAAACGCGTTCCTTATAGGAGACTTGTTCACCTTGAAAAATATTCCCAACTTTAAAAAACCTGCACATTCTGTATAACTATTTTTTTTATTTTAAATTGGCATGTCTTGGAGTGACACCATACATAATCTATGTTATTTAAACAATGAACAGTCATGTTATTGCTAACAATCCTTGCAAAATTTTTTTTTTTTACAATAATTCCAATTTGGGAATCAGTATACTTAGATTGGTTGTTTTTTATAAGTTCCTCTTCCTCACATAAATTCATCATTTGAACCACTTGAAGATGGAAACTAACAATTTAGTAAAATAAAACAAGCTGCATGCTATAATTAATCTTGTAAATTTCTGTGGTTACAACTTTTACTAACATATATAGAATTCTCGTATACACTAGTTTGCAATCTTAATTTGTCATTCTTGTCCTTTTCATTGAAGTAAGTAGTGCATATTTAGTTACTGAAGCTGAAATTTATTTAACGGGTATTTCAGGTGCTCATCTATTCTCTCGGAAACACCCTTTTGCTTGTTGGTTATCCTCGATGTTCTCTGTATTTTCTGGTGGCATTTTGTCAAGCTTATTATTGGGAGAACCAATCTTGGCGAATTTTAAGACACCAAATCTATTGTTTATCGCCACTGCTGTTTGGTACGAATTTTAATCTTTCCCCATTGTCATTCCACGGCATTTGCTTAGTCTCAATAGGATCAATATTACTTTGTTTATAAAGTAGTGTATGCTGCTTTAGTTTTTTATATCGCATTTAAGTAATGGAATGGTTTACAGAAGAGCTGCACATCTTTAGAAAAGTTTGATTGACCTTTGTATAAACTTGTGAAATTTCAATTATATATTTATGTGAAGAAATGCTCCTGAAATTTTAGTTTTCATTGCCATAATTATTCTTGGAGAGTTTATTTTCAGCACTTCTCGTGTCATGGAATAAAAATATATATTGTTTTAAATACTACAAAAAGTTAAACTTATGAAAGTTAAAATTATAATATGTTTAAAATACTTAAATGAAAGAAACTTGTGTTAAAATATTTTTCAATAGCTAAGTCTATTTGTAAAAATTCTTATCATTATTCAAATTCATGACTTATTCTACAACAACATAATATAGACAAATTTCCTAAACTGACGTGCTCAATAATTTCAGAATTTGACGTAAAGTAAAAGCATTTATTTTAAAATTGATGCTGTTACATTTACCATGGAATGAATGGCTGACCCAAATAAGCGCGGTTATTTTAGTTTCCCCAAACTGAAACTCGGGTTCTTCTAATCTTTTTTGGGGTTTGATTTACAGGTACTTAATATTTTATTCGCCATTTGACATTGTCTACAAGATTTGCAAGTTTCTACCAGTGAAGATAGTAATCGCAACTCTTAAAGAAGTAATGCGTTGCAAAAAAGTCCATGATGGTGTGACTCATGCTGCTAAGCTCTATCCCAATGGATGGATCATTATGATCATTGTTGGCACAATTAAAGGTACCTATAGTGAAATTATCATTTTGGTAGCGATAAGAAAAAATACTCATGTTTGACTAGATCGAATGAGAAGAAAGAATTGTTGATTTTTTTATTCTTATTATACTTTATAATTAGGTCTTTATTGCAGTTATATTAAATTAAAGTTATTCAGTAGAAAAATGTGCAAAATTTGCTTCACTAAGAATTATGAATTTATTTTCTTTTTTTGCTTTGGTAGGAAATGGAGCCAATTTTACTAAGTTGTTTGAGAGATTATTGCGAGGTGTTTGGACTCCTTCATCAATCGAATTTATGCAACCGAGTTTGTAAGTAATAACAGCGATTATTTTTGTTATTTTAGCAGTTTTTTGTTTGTTTGCAAGTACTACTTTGTTTAGGCTTAAAGCAAAATATTTTTACTAATACCTGAATATTAAGCAAAGGAAAAAAAATTCTGAAAATTATGTTTACAAAATAGGTGGTTATTGTTAGCACTACTTTGTGCTTGATTTCTGTTGTATTTGTTTTCAGTGCCACCAAGGCCTGTGTGGTGTCTTCCGTCATATTTGTTTTGGACAAGAAAACAGATTACATTTCTGCACCTCATTCTTTAGTATATTTCGGCATTGTTATCTTTTTCGTCTATTTCAAATTGTCATCCATTCTACTTGGCATCCACGATCCATTTGCTCCATTTGAAAATCTTTTCTGCGCCATATTTATGGGTGGCATTTGGGATGCCCTTAGCCGGGCCATTTCAGGCAATAAGGGAGCTGATGGTACATCCAAATCTGATGCAGCCAAAAATGGCAAGAGTGAAATAACCAAGAAAAAGGATTGAGCGAATACAATTTTAGCCCTACAGGAAATTATATTCGATTTTGAACTGTAGCTATCGTACAGTCCTTACAATTTTTCGTTTAAATTTAATGTTTTTTTTTTTGTTGCCATTGATATATGGGTGATGAGCACAATGGTGTCTATTAACCTTTAAATCTTTGCAAGGCCTATGTCTTTGAATCGCACAGAAAAATCTCAAAGCGTATCCTTCTCTTTAGGCGAAATTGCAAAAGTTTTGATAATAGATCCCGGTGACGTAAGTCTAGTACACACCTGCTCACATATCCCTGGTATTTGGAATTGATACCAGAGATTTGGCATAATTAGAATTATCTAGTCACTTTCACAAATATTGATTTGTTTCATGGTTGCATTCGACCAATATGACCTGAAAAAAAAAGTTATTCAACCATTGTTTTTATTGACGCGCGCATGAGCAAGCATTAAATTTGACCATGGAATAAAATATCAGCTCAAGTATCCTCTATGCGGACGGCAGCCCTGAAATCAATCAGTTTTTGATCGAATGTGCGATAGCTACGGTTATTACAATCGTTTAAAGGTTTAACAATGCATGATGCAGGCACAGTCTATTTAAAGTTGGTTATATTTAAGGAGATGATACAAGTTAAATTTAATTAAAGCAGTTGAACCAAAAAGCAAAATAAGCCAATTTAACTCGTAAACTAGTCACCAAGACAATGAATTATAAAATTAACATTGGAGTAATGCTTACTTAGAAATATTTTGTGATACCAAGGATCGAAATTATACAGCCATCAAGTTAAACATTTTCCCAGTGTTATTTTAAAATTTTTATTCATTGTCAAAGTGTTCAGTAAATATTTGTTTCACTTCCCCCAAGTGAATTTTTACATTTTTTGAATTGCAATCTTTCTTTAGCTTTTCCTTAACAAGGACAAAAAAAAAAATCATCTGAGGTTTCTGCTTACGTTGACTTTAATAATTTTATAATTATTATTCAATCACATAGTAATTTAAACTAGATTTTCTTCTGAAACAGCATTTAATGTTGTCGTATTTATATAATCAGTGATAACGACGAAATTGTACACGATGTAATTGTGTGCTACCCACGATCTCGATCCTATTTTAGTCATTAGGAACTTCTGGCAAACAATTGAATATTTTCTTGCAGAATGCCATAGTTAATGACTTTCCAATGGTTGGCAAATGATGTAATCCATTGACAAACTTAAAATAGTTCAGATGCTACATATTCATTAGATTCTTAACTTGTCATGCAAGCTGACATGACTTAAAAGTAAGAGAAATTACTATAATGAATATTCTGTTTTAACAGTGTTTCTACATCCTTCAAAGTTGACTTCAAAGGCTGCGATACACTTGCTACTTTTAGAAAATACGGTCAATTCGTTTACGAAGTTCCTTTTGTCGAACGAAACAAAAAAAAAATGTAACTTTGGTGTTCCGATTTTAATGTTTAAAAAACAAGTTATTGTCAAAAATAATTTGTATCATAGATATGCTATATTCACACTGAGAAATTAATTCTTAAATACTTTTATAAATAGGAAATAAGGTACACAAGTGTTGATAACTTGATCATATCAGGGACAAATAATAAAGCATTTACACTTTCAAACCTACTAGAAATATTAGCACAATAGCTAATTACAGGAGAAATGTGAAATTTTCTCTTTTGTAATTTGAAATTTCTTTGTTTTCTAATTTCATTTGAATAATCATTTTCAGTATTGCTAAAAATATACTAACCAGACTTGACTCCAGTGTGAATATGTTTTTTTCATTATATTTTAATTGCTTGTGTCACTGGCACATCAATCCCAAATTATTTTAATTGATACCGTTCACTTTATTGTACGTGTTACTACATCGATAGGTTGAATTGTTATTTTCTGTAATACAATATAGCCTCACATTAATGTAGTACCACATTTAACTTCATCACAGCCTCTGTTATTTGACACAAATACCCTTCATCTTTGCCCCCCTTTTTTTTTTTCATTCACCTAACTTGTGCCAAACTCATTTCAATCTATTTGAGTTAATTGTCATTGTTTGCATTTTTATTTAAGCTTTTTAAGGACTGTTTTGTGGGGTTATAACATCCTTTCTTGATTCACGTTTATTTACAAAAATAAAATAAGGATAAAAGAAAGATAAAAGCGAAGACATTGTGAAATACAAATAATATTGTTTTAAAATTTACACAATTTCCATTTAGTCAATCTTGAGATAGTCTTAAAATGATACTGCTCCTGCTTCGCTACAACCAATTGGCATAGGCACGCTCATTTTCCACGTGTCGTTTCGAGGATTGTAGCATTCCATGGAATTGAGCGTTACGGAAGGCGATAATTCAGCTGACGTGTGACCCCCGGCTACGTAAAGTAATCCATTGATGCTGGCCACGCAAGCACCGGCACGACACAAGTTCATTGAAGCCACTTTTTCCCATTGATTCTAGGAATGACAGAAAGAAATGTATTGTGAGTATTGTCTGCATAATGCAGCACACTTTAACTACCGTATTTTACGGACTATAAGACGCACATTTTTCTTCAAAAAATTGCTTCAAAATTAAGGTGCGTCTTATAGTCTGTAGCGTCTTATGCAATCGGAAAACGGTGCTAACCTTTTCGAAATCGTATCGTTCCACCGAATGAAGTTCCTTTGAAACACTACATCCACCGATTGCATACATGTAATTATCCAAAACTGCCAACCCAACATATGAACGCCTCGTTTTCATGCTGGCGAGGGTTTTCCATTTTTCTGTAACCGGATTGTAATATTCGACGCATGACAAATCACCATCTAAGAAGCATCGGCCACCAACCACGTAAACAAGACCTAAAATGTAAGAATAATTGTACATTGATAACGATGCATTGCAGTTTAAAATACAGTGACTGCTTGTATTTCTAAAACTACTTTATTTTTTGTGATTTAGCTTTCAAGAACACTTGATGTCTCTTTCTTACCTTGATGAACTACTACTCCGAATGCATACCTAGGGCTTGTCATTCTTCCTATTTCTGTCCATTTGCGTTTATTTGGATCGTAACGTTCCATTGTATCTGTCACTTGGGATTCTACGCATCCTCCCATCACGTAAACGTAACTTTCGTAAGTACATGCTCCCATTTGACATCTAGGAGTTAATAGTCTCAACATATCCATCCAACAGTCCGTCACGATGCTGTACACGATGACATCATCCAATATTAAGCCTTGATTTTCACCACCAATTACGAACAGCAGCTCGTTTGAAAGAGTAACGCAATGGCCACTGCGTGGTTCTTTTAACGATGTCACCGCATGCCATTTCTGCTCGTACGTATTGAACCTATGAACTGCTGCAAGCGTTCGTCCATCACTCCATCTTTGCCCAGGATCCCGTTTGAAGCCTCCTACTATATACAGGCTTTTCTGAGCCCATTTTCGAGGCTGTAATTTTTGAGTGTTCGATTGAAATAATCTTGATTCGAGAGAAGATAGCCTTAGTTCAACTTTGTGATCTTGGATTAATTTCGTTAAAGCCACTTTCAAACTTAGATCCTTGACGCCGGATATGAAGCTGTCCAACTCGCGGTAGGAAATTAACAACATGCGAACAAATTCCATGATTTGGAAGACGTAGCGCCTCCTCTGAGTTACGTCGTGCAGAATCCAACGCATGGCTGCTTCAAACACTTGGAACTCGTTTTCCACTTTTAGATATTCGCTTTGCAAAATGCTCTCTAGAATACCGATTGGAAGATCGTAGAATTCTTCATTATGACTAACTTCTATAAAATTCGTGTGTATGAAACTGATTGCGGCATCCACTAAATCTTGGCATAAGTGGGTTTCGGCCAAGCGTCGGATTCCTGAAAATGTCATAGCAAAATTGAGTACATTTGGATAAAATCAACATCAAGTCTACTGCAAATTTATTTTTGGTTGTATCGGTAATCAAAAATGTATCACATGCATGTCCTCATGGTGATTTCTGGAAAGTTTCAGATAAATCTCAGTAGTTTTCTAAAAATTGTCTAAAGAACCTAGTAATATTTTGTAAGCAAATACTGTACCTATGCAGTTATCTGGCTGTAGCTCTTTCTGGAGGAATGTGCTACATGCAACTTTCACATCAGTCAGCTGTAACATGTCAGAAGATGCCAGCAAGTCCTGAACATTGTCACGATTTATTTGTATTTTTCCTGAAATAAGGACGACATTAACACGACCGAAAAATGTATCTGACGTTAAGAGAAGATTCTCACCTGTGTAAATAAAATCCAGCAAAGTGCCAAAGGTTTTTGCACTTATGGAGTGCAGATTTATACTTTCCTTATTTTCTTCTAACATTCCTCCTGAAAACATGGCCTGGAAATATGGGCTGCTGGCTGACAACAGTGCCCTATGGGCCTACAATTATTTCACAACCAAATGTTATTGTCATTAAAGTCAACATGTATTGTGAAATCAACAAATGGAAAATTGTACTTACTACATAACTCTGTAGTTCAACAGTTATTTGAACGTCACATAGCAAAGCACTTTCTCGTAAAGCTCTTAGGTTGTGTAATATCTTTAAAGAGTGTTCTTGCACAGTAAAATATAAAATGCCATCACTAGATTCGCTTTCTGTTGGCGACGCCATTATTTGTGAACTAGTTATGACTGAATGAACAACGTTACAGGAGCATATCACATTTTATGCGGATTAGGATTTAGCAATTCCATATATCAAAGTTTTATCCTTATAAAAATATTGAATCTTATGCATCGATGATTATTATAATGGGCCTTCCACAAAACATACAATTACGCATTGTCTATTATGCACGTATCTCAGCCACTCACTATTTTCAATTCGACTTAGTTCATTACAATGGAACAGATTTAATAAATAAAAATATAATTGGCAGCTGAAGAAATATGCCTTGAGGAAAAAGTTGACAATTATTATGCAATGTCTGTCAGCTGTCCAATTTCAACTACACCTGTATGCCGCCATCTTTAATTAGTAAAGCTGTCTGCTCACATAAGTACCACGCATTTGTGAAAATTTAATTAATTAAAATAGTATTTAAAAGCTTTTTAAAGTGAATAATTACAAATAAAAAGCATTGTTTGTAATTATGATATATAGAAGAATTATAATTTACTGAACATCTAATCATTCAAAACATGTATAGGATGTGGAACAATACAAAACATGCAGACGACATTTTTCAAGCAGTGACACATGTTGTGACGAGTTTTGTCTGTTTATGTTTAGTCTTTCTTTGGCTATTTTGCTGTTAAGACAGGAAAAAGGAACTGAAATGGTGGTAAATAAGTTTATTTATATGTTGACTGTTCAACTCATGATCGATTGACCTTTTAAAGTGACATCTCAAAATAGAAGTTTTCTTTTTTTACAACTTTATAGATCGAATGCACTTGTAGTCAGAACGGATTTTAATACGATGGAAAAAGATAATAGTACCGTTGAATTTGACAATAGTCAACGCAATGCAAGTGCAAATGAAGATGAAGATGAACAAATTGAAATTAGAACACTTAAAAATCCGTCTGCTGCGTTATGTGGCTACATGTCCATGACAAAATCGTCGACTCCCAAACTTATGAAAAAATCTAAACGTTATTGGTTTATTTATGCTGATAACTCAAGCAAGTTATATTATTTTCGAACTCCAGAAAGTACCGCCCCTTCTGGGTCAATAGATATTTGTAGAGCCAGTTTCTCATTAGAAGTTGAAAACCCTACTCAGTTTAACATACGGTAAGTTAATTGACTGCTTTAATTGAGACTATATTTACATTAGATGCATATCATGTTTAAACATGTCTAGTTATTTTTTATTAGCACACGTGAAGAGAGATATGATTTGGAAACAAGTGATCGTAATGCAGCGCTGTATTGGCTTCAAGAATTACAAAAACGAAGAAGAAAACATAGTCGAAGGAGAACGGCAAACATTAAGAAACATGGACTTACAGTTGCAACGCCAGTTGCAGGCGTAAGTTTTCAACAGACATAATTTGGATTATTAAAACTGCTAGGTTGTGTCTTGGTCCTAAGGTGCGGGGTTTGCTCCCCGGTCGAGATCGGTGGGAAATGTTTACAGATGGGCAAAATTTGCTTAAGTAACAGCACTTTTGGATGAGAGCTTAAACCAAGCTCCCGTGTAGATCCCGCTTTCTCTCTGTACATTAACTTCGTTCCCCTCAAGAGGGAATGGAAGTCCACCTCACAGGACAAGATTTCCAAGCATTCCGTTCATGCTAATGCCTAGGAGGAACTTGTTGTTCTATCCTTCATTTGTCACCGAAACAGTCCCAGCCTTTTATCATTTCTACATTTTTGCATTTGTTTTTTTTTAAAGTTTATAAATAAAAGTGTTAATATAATTTGTTTTTATTCGATTTTCATATTTGTTCACTTATAATTTTACTTTTCATGTTTTTTAATTTATTCTTGTGACTATAGAATTACAGTGATGGTTTACTTGAACGACATTCCTCTGATGAACAATTACTTGAAGACTATGACATTCCTCCTTTGGTGGAGCTGATTGCTCCTCCTCATGGTTTCGTTGGTGAAGATTCTGCTAAACCACAACATTCCTCTTCTGTCAATTTATTTTCAAATTTTCGCTCTCAAATTCGTAACGGAATAGTTAATATGCGTTATTCTAGAACAAGTGAAGGCAAGTTTAGCGAATTTTATGTTTTATTTTGACTTGTTTCTCCAATGTTTAATTTCAAATGTTTTTGTGTACAGTTAGCAATTCCTCGAACGATGATTGGCCAACCAGTCCCACTTCTCCCACAACACATCAACAAGTCGAACAAAGAATCTTTTCCAAGGCGGGCACTGGCAAAGGTCGCTCGTCATTTCGAACCTCAAAACCATTTTCATTTTTATCGAAGGATAGCGGAAGTCCGTCACCTACAGATAATTTCTGTAAAAATTGTGGAAAGGTAGTTTAATTGTACAATGTTATCTACGGTGCTTCGTTTATCTTTCACAAAAATATTGTATATCCATTTGCTTTATTTGATTAATGTTTTTAGATGAATGAAGAGAATATAGAAATGCGCGAATCTGTTTCTCATCTCAACGAAGAATTAAAATCGAGCAAAGAAATGATTGGTTTCCTACAACGACAACTAGATTTAGCATGTCGACAAAAAGAAAGCGTGTAAGTTTGGTAGATACTGATTTTAATAGGGCAATGTCATCACATTTTCACATTGGTGTGATGCTAAAATTGAATAACAGCATGTAGAGATTTGCTACATGCTCACATGTCACCATTGTGCTAAACAAGAATAAGACTAATGTGTATTTTTCGTATGTATAATTAAATTTAGAATGAAACTCCAAGTGGATCCAAACATCCAATGTCACATGCAGTTGGCCATAGAAAAAGATATTGAATTAGTTCGCATCAACGAGGTTTTATTGGAAGCAAAACAAGAACTGGAAGATGTGAAATTGCAATATGTGTATGCTTACCTCACTTACATCCATTAGCAATCTTGGTTTTATATTTCGCCTAAAACCCATTGCCAACATTTCGTAACTACTTTTTCTTGTTTTTCTAAAGGGCTTTGTCCAAGGAAATGAGCGAAATTCGTAAATATGATCAGGAAATAATCGATTTAAAAAACGAAATAATTGATCAATTGACTGAACAAGTGGCAAATCTTGAAACTCAAAGAATCGCATCAGGGAAAAGTGACGAGGAGCCCTTTGTCATAGTGCTTAGGCATCACCGCAATGATAGTCATTCAGGCGAAAATATGTATTCCGAAGATGACAGACTTAAAGATGAACTGCAGGCATTTCGAATCCAAAACAAATTCCTAAATTCGGAAATTTTGCAATTAAATCTTTTGAGAGAAGACTCGGAAGAACGAGAGGCGCTTGTCAAGCTGTAAGCAAATGGTTTTCGAATTATTACGATCGCTCACGTATTTTTTTCTTTATTATTAAACTTCCTAACACATTATAATTATGTAGCAAAAGCATCGAATGGGAATCCAAATATTATGCTATCCAGAGCAAATATTTAGTTCTTCTAAATGAATATCATTCACCTACAAATAGTGGTGGTAGTGGTAAGTAGAATCCATTTGTTTTTAAGCTCAGAGGGGCAGTGTTTATGTTGTGTTTATCACTGATGTGAAATTGGGTTTTGAGAGGCAAAATTATAGAATTTATTAGGGACAACTGATAATTACAGCTCACATATTAAAATTATTTGATCTAACAGCCTTTTATCATTCTTTAGGATTTGAAAGCTCCTACTCTCAAGAAACTGCATCACAGCTATTACATGATGCTATCTCTGATACATCTGGGCCAGATTACATGAGTATTGCCAAAGTTGTTAGCAGGTAATTTCATTTTATCAAGGTAATGGTCGATTACCTCCAATTCGGGTCAGCTCATTTGTATTTCTGATTTTCATATAGTGAAAGTCGATATGATGTTTACGGGTTTTCTCAGTCATCCGCATCTTCTTCTTCATCAGTTTCACTTCTTCAAGGAGCTTATCTTTTGAGACAAAGATCTGAGGAGATCGAAGGAAGGCTAAAGGTAATTTTATTATTACTTTATGCTTTGTAGTCGCTTTGATTGCAGTCGCATTTAATTTTATGCATGTGTATAAGCCACATATTTTAGATACCCAAAAAAGTGCCTGAAATTGCCTGTCCAGTTCAATACGTATAATTTGTGTATATTGGATGTAAGTAACTTGGATGAATTTTTAAATAGGATCCTTACGCCGAAATGTGGATTTCCAAATGGGATCACTTCATGGCTTGCCAGGGTAAAAAGCGCATTCAAACCTCACCTCTACTCAAAGAGCTTATTCGCAGTGGTATCCCTTTTGTACATCGAAGTGTCATTTGGAAAGGGTAAGTGTTGTTTATAAACATAAGGGCTTCTATTCTCGTTTCGGGACATTGATAAATGGAAATTGTGGACTAGTTGCATAGAACTTCAAGTTCGAGTATTGAGAGAAAGTAAACCCAAGACATATTATGAAAGTCTATTATCCTTGAAGAAACAACTCCATGTCCTGGATATGGCTGCAAAGCAGGTACTTAACATAGCTAGTTCCCTCAACACTTCAATTCAATATCTTGTTCATGTTTAGTAATTTTTGTATTTGATCTTCTACTTGCAGATTGAATTGGATCTGTTGAGAACTTTGCCGCATAATAGACATTTTGAAAATGCCCATTCAGATGGAATTCCTAAATTAAGACGAATTTTATTGGCATACAGTCGACACAACCCTGATGTTGGGTACTGTCAGGTAAGATGTAAACCTGCTTTTAACACTTTTTTTAATGTGAAAGATGTGAAAATACTTTTAACTTTAAAAAGAAGCATGCTGATTGGAGAAAAGTTATGAATTTCTCGTTAACTTTACTTCTAGGGTTTGAATAGACTCGGTGCAATTGCACTTCTGTTTTTGTCTGAAGAAGATGCGTTTTGGTGTTTGGTCTCCATCGTCGAGTTTCTCATGCCATCCGATTATTATAACCGAGAACTCGTCGGTGCACAGGTGGATCAGGTAGGTGGCCCATTTGCTAAGCTTAGGGGTTAGGGAATTGTTCGAATTACTCCTATCGGTTTTAAGTAAGTTTAGTTAATAATGCCGTGATTTTTTTTTTTTTTTGCATTGTTTTCCAGCTTGTTTTAAAGGATTTATTGCAGGAAAAGTGCCCCCGTTTTCATGATCACTTGGAAAAGCAGAACATGGACATTTCTCTGTTTACTTTCAATTGGTTCATGTGTATATTTGTGGACTGTGTTCCCATTGAGACATATTTGTTCATGTGGGATACGTTTTTATATGAAGGAAGCAAGGTATTCACATTAGTTCGCTTTTTGAATGTATTTATTTAAACATGGTGTGTACCTAGATTAATCCACATCTCTTGTTTAGGTGCTGTTCCGGTATGCATTGTCCATTCTTCGACTATGTGAGGAGGAATGTTTGAAAGCAGATGACAGTATGGGAATCAGCAAGACTTTACGACATGTTTCAGAGGGATTGACGGATTGGAAACGGATGACTCAGGTAGGAACAACTACTTTTGTTTTCATTTATTCGTTAGCAAAATTTGTTAATATTAGGAAATCATGAAATTTATTTCCACTCCATAACAGTATATTTCGCTTTATTTTGTTGCTTGTTAACTATTATGGCAATTATCAAGCAAATTTGACCCGATTCTACACATTTACTTGCCATGTATCCATTGTCACAATTAAGTTACAGTTTAGGGAAACTTTGTAGTTTTTGTCATGTACAGTACATGATAAAATGGCAAAAATATATATAATGATCTTGGATAAATTCCAAATATTTCAAAGCATGGAGTTCTCAAATTGTAGAAGGAATATTATACTAAAATCCTCATATGAACCTAGCTTTTCCTAAACAAATAACTCTTGAACCGTATATTGGGGCCATTCAAAAATTATGTCACACCTAGGGGGGTGGGTGGGTTGTTTGTTTTTTTGTGACAATTGTGTCCAAG